>JAJJLH010002632.1:0-16506 GCA_023806865.1 Isotricha sp. YL-2021a | reverse complement strand
ATATTTTTAAAAGTTAAATAATAAATATTCATTTATATATAATAAGATTTCTTATTCTATAAGAAATAATAATTAATAAATTTATAAAAGTTTATTAAATAGGAATTTAATATTATTAATTTATTTTTTATTAAATTATCAATAATTATAAAAACTATTTTTATTATTGAATTTTTATTAAAAAAACTATACTTGTTTTAATATTAATCTAATTAATTTTTAATAAACATTTTTTTAATTTTTAAATTAAAATATTCAAATGCTTGATATTAATTTAGATGAACATAAAACATCAGATAAGAAAATAATAATAAATTCCAAAACAATTCAATTAGAAAATAATGTTTATAGTACTATTAAATGTTATAAAAGTCTTACTGACATAGAAACTTTAGAAACAAAATGTTTAAATATTATAAAAATTCATAAAACAATTTATTTAAATTTACCAAACTTAACAGCAATTGATATGAGAGAAAATCGTTTATGTAAAATATCAAAAAATTTCAAATTATTTAAAAACTTAGAATCATTACGTTTAGATTTTAATTTAATAACATTTATACCATCATTTATAAGTGAATTTACCCAATTGAAATTATTTACAATATCAAATAATTTAATAACATCAATTCCAGCATCAATACAATATTTAACTTCATTACAAATATTTAAATTTTCAAATAATAAAATAGATAAATTACCAATTGAATTTGGTCAATTAAAATCATTAGAATGTTTATATTTAGATGGTAATTATTATACAGAAATCCCAACAACATTATGTTATCTTCGTCATTTAAATGAAATGTCATTTGAATGGGTAGAATTTTTAGAACCTCCTTTATATAAAAATATAAAAGATTCTTTTGGAAAACCTTATATTAATATAATAAGAGATGCATTACAAGAAATGATAAAAAATTCAATTTTATATTGTGATTTTCTTACTTTTATTGATAAAATATCAACTAAACAAAATAATGATACTGTTGCAGCTTCTGATAAAAATTCTCAAAATGAAAATAATAATAATAATAATATTAATAATAATAATCAGAGTAATAGTAATTTATTAAATCCAATTAAAAAATATAAACCACAAAATAAATATATGAAAATATTAACAGCAATAGAAAATAATTATTATGGTGTAGTAAAAAGTTTATTAAACACAAATGATTATGAAGAATATATAAAAATAAAAAATGAAGAAAACAAAACATCATTTTATTTAACAATCCATCAAAAAAATGAAGATTTAATATCATTATTCCTATCAAAAATCGAATTATCAAATTTCCCATTAACTCATATTTACTTACATAAAGCAATAAGAATGAGAAATCCAGAATTAGTAAAAAGATTAATAAATATGGGAGTAAATGTTAATACAACAGATGATCAAGGTTCATCTCCTTTTCATATATTATTTGCAACTTTTACAAAACAATTAAGTAAATGTGCATTAATTGGAGATTTTTTATTAGAAAAAGATTGTTCAGTTAATACATTTAATAATGATAATTGGGCACCAATACATATTGCAGCAAGAAGAGCAAGTAAAGAATGTTTATTATGGATTATTAGTTCTAATAAAAGATTAAGAATTGAAAATAAAGAAGAATTTGATTTAAATTTAAGAGGACATAATAATTGGACTCCTTTACATTTAACTATTAATTCTTTTAGAATTGAAGAAACTTTAATTTTATTAGAAAATGGTTGTGATGTTTTTGCTAGAAATATTGATGCTAAAACACCAAAAAGAGTTTCTATTGGAAATTATGTTTTTTCTAAATTACTTACTAATTATGAAAATAATATGCTTGAGAAAAGATATTGCTCTGATGATGATAAAATGTTTGTTAGATGTTTTACTAGTGTTGATGATTGTGATGAGGATAATATGAATTTTAATAATAAAAATAATAATTATGTTAGTAGAGAAAATAATAAAAATAAAAAAGAGAGTTTTATTAAAGCAAAAACTAATAATTTTTATAATACTATTAATAATAATTTTAATTCACATAATGAAAATTTTAAAAAATCTATTAATACAAGTAGTCATTTAGGTATTAATAATAATAATTTTAAAAAATTTTCTTCTTCTTTAAATTTTAATCAAGTAAATCAAAGTATAAGTAATTCAAAAAGTTTTAAAAATTCTTCTGTTGTTTCATCAATAAAAAATGGTAATTTATATACAAATCCACCTGTTTCATTAGAAAGAAATATTGAAACAAGTGAATTTTCAAATTTAACTAAATTAACTCCTTTTAGAGAAGCAGAAAGTTTAAATTATTTAAAAGATATTTTATTAAATAATGAGTCATCAGCTTATGAAAAATATGAAGCATTAAAAAGTATTAAATTAACTAAACAAGATATTAGATTATTAATGAAAATAATAATTGATAGTTTAGATTTAGAAAATGAGATTAATTTAAGTATTATAAGTGATATTTGTAATTATGCTTTAAGTAATATAATGACTGATTTAATTCCAATTTTAAATCAAATTTCAAGGAATACTTTATTAAAAGGTAATAAATCTTATATTAAATCAGAAATTGAAAATACTATTTTAATTTTAGAAAATTTGAAAAATAATTCTATTTTAGTTAAATATCAAACTACTCTTATTAATCAAGAAAAATTAAAGGAATTAAAAAGAAATAATAGAATGGAAAAAATTGGGAATGATGATAATGAAATGTTTTATAATTCTAATGGTGATAGTGAAGAAATTGAAGATAATGAAAATGATGATTTTAATTTTGATGAAATGAGTGAAATGATAAAAGAAAAAAAAGATAATATTGAAAATAATAAATAAATATTTATATAAATATTGATTATAAAAAAAAATAAAAGTATATAAGTTAATTAATATTTATTTTTTGTGAAATTTCCTCATTAAAAATATCTTTATTAGTTGAAAATAATTTATTTTGTTTAAAATCATTTAATAATTTTTTTTTATCTCTTCCTGAATTACAAACAGCAAAATATACAACTTTTGCAATATTTATAATACTTTCTTTATCTTTATCCATAAATTTTGTTAAATCTTTAATATAAAATAATTTGAAATGTATCAAATTATACATTAAAAAACCAAGAATTTCAAAAATTAATATATTATCAATAATCAAATTATTAATTTCAAGAAAAAGAGAGATTATTTTATTATTAAATAAAATTAATTCTTCATTATTTAAATATTGAGAATAATAATCAATAATGCAATAGATATATTGATTTGCTTTAAACACATCATCTTTTTTATTAATTAAATCAATTGATATTTCAATAAAACATCTTATAATTTCAGTTAGTTCAATTTTTTCTTTTATTATTAAATTATCAATTTTTTCCCAATTAAATTTATTAAAAATTTTAGTATTTATATTTCCTTGATTTATATTATTTTCATTTAAATAATTAAACCATTTTTTCATATCACTTCTTACAATATTTTCTCTATCTATTTCAGATAAATTTTTTATTTCTTCATCATTTTTCCCTTTTGGGATAAATGATTTTTCATATAAACTATCTTTCCAATTGTTCTTTTCTTTTTCAAATAAATTTATTATTCTATATTTCAAATGAACTGGAATTGTTAAATTTTCATTTATTTGAGATAATTTATTTTTCATAAAATTTTTTAATTTATTCTTATTATCATTTTTATTTCTTTTAAATATTATTTTTCCAAATTTAGAAATAAAAAATATGATCATTTCTAAAATAATATATTTAAAGCAATATTCATTTTTATTATTAGATTCAATATATTTATCATATAATGAATTTAAACAATAAAAACCAATTTTTTGAGAAAGAATTTTAACTCCAATTAACTCAACAATTAAATTCATTAATCCTAAAAATTTTTTTTTATTAGAATAAAATTCATCTAATATCAATTCTTTATCATCATCAAATTCATTTATTTTATCAAATGAATTTTTAACTTGTTCAATTAATTTTTTCCTTAAAAAACATTCATCTTGTTTTTTTCCTCCAATAATTTCACATAAATATCTACATAATTTAGCATAAATAATAATAAAATTATTTTCAACAAAAGCTTTTTCTAAAATAACTTGAATAAAATTATTTTGATTATTTTCAGAATCTTTTAAAATATTTAAAAGTTTATTTGAAATATCATCAAAATTATCAATAGTAACAATATTTAATATTGAAGTTAAATCATGTTTAATTGAATTTTCATTTAATTTATTATTTAAATCAATAATAAATTTTTCAGCTTTTTCATTTTCTTTTGTAAAATCTTTTCTTGCCCATTTTGACATTGAATTTCCATTATTATAAGAATTATTTAAATTTAAATCTAAATTAACATTTAAATTTTTAGATGATTTATTTGTATTTAAACTCTTATTTCTATAATGTAAATTTATTTTTCTATCAGTTTGTGATTTATCATATAATTCATCATAAATGGGATTTTTTAATTTATTAAAATGATCTAATACTGATTTTGGTAATTTATATGTTTCATTTGAATTTGAATAATTTTTAATTGATAATATAAAATTTAATGACATTGTCTTTGGTTTTGGAATATTTGGAATTATTAATATTTTTTTAAATTTTTTTCCAGTTGTATTATTTAATTTTGTATCTTCTTCTTCTATTAATATTGATTTATTTTCTTCTATTTTACTTTCTGAAGATTTATTTAATTCAATATTTAAATTTTTATTGATATTTTCTTTATTATTATCAATATTTTTTATTAATTTCATTTTATTTAATTTTTTTTCATTCATACTATTCATTCTTCTTATTTTTTTTTTTATTATATGATTTAATTTCTTTGTTGCTAAAATTATTTTTTTTGTTGAATCTTCATCATTTTTTATTATTTCAAATGAGTTTTTATTTGTTTCAGATAAATTATAAATTGGTATAATATTTTTCATTATTTTTTTATCATTAATTTCTTTTTCAAAAAATTTCTTTCCTTCAAATAATATTTTTTCAAATTTTAAATTATCTATTTTAGGAGGAGTTTGAAAAGAATTATTAATATTATCAAAAGTAATACTATTTGATCTATAATTTTTTTTTTGTGTTTTAAATTTTCTCTTTTGTTGTTTATTAAACATATTAATTATTTCATCTTGATTATCTTTATCAGTATAATTAATTTTAAATAAATTAAATTTATCCAATTTATTATTATTAAATAAATTACTTTGAGATAAAAAAAATTTTGAAGATTTATTTTCATCAATTTGAATTTCAACTTCATGTTCCATTTGAAGTGTATATTCATTTTTATTTTTTTTCTTTGGCGGAATAGGTAAATTATTATCTTTTTTACTTATTTCATTTAATACTAATTTATCTTCAGAAAAAGATTTAATTTTTGGTTTAATTTCAAAATTATTATTCATTTCAATTGATATTTCAGATTTAAATGAACTTTTTGATATATTTAAATTTGAATTTTGAGAATAATCAGATGAATTTTTTGATTGATTTGAATGATTTGAATGTCTTCTTCTTGCTGCTTTTCCTCCTCTTCTTGTCTTTTTTTTTGGTTTTGGATTTGATAAATCTAATATTAAATTATTATGATTTGATTGGTTTTTTTTTATTAATTTTATTGGTTCTGATATATTTTTTTGAGATTGAGTTAATATATTTTTTTCTAGTTTATTAATAGTTTCTTCTAATTTAAAAGATTTTTTAGTTTTTTTTGTTATATGACATATTGATATTATTGGATGTTTTATTGAGTTTATTGTTATTATTCTTATTTTTGATATATGACTTTCTAATTGAATTGGTTTTTTAAAGGCTTTTATAAAATATGTTTTTGAAATATAACTTTTTTCTTTTAATGGAATTTTTATTGGGTTTTTTATATATTTTCTTGTTATAAAATATTGATTATTTATTGGTTTTTTAATTAATGGTAATAAATTTTTTGAAATGTGACAAATATTTATAATTGGTTTTTTTAATATTATTTCATTTATTATATTTATATTATAATTTTGATAATATAATTTTGTTATAAAACATTCTTTATTAATATTCTTTTTAATAGAAATATTGTCTTTATTATCTTTTATATATTTTGAATAATATAATAAAGGAATTATTGGTTTTTTTATTATTCCTTTTTCTAAAGAAAAAGAATTTGCTTTTTCAATTTTAGTAGATGTTTCTAATATTAAATTGTTATTTGAATTTTTTTTATTAATTGAAAATGAAGTTCCAGAATGAGAAAATTTTTGTATTATTTTTGGTTTAGTTTTATTAATTTGTTTTGAAAAATATTTTATTTCAAAATTTTCTTGAGGAATTAATTTAATAATTTTTGAATTTAAAGGTATTATTTTTTTTGATATAAATGAAACATCTAATTGAGGAAGATATTTAAGTTTTTTTTCACATTTTGAAATAAAAGAAATATTTAATTTAGGTATAAGTAAAATTTTTTTTTCTAATTTAGTTATAAAACAAATATTATTAATTACAATTTTTTTAATATTATTAACTTTTTTACTAATAAAAGATAAATTAAGAATAGGAATCTGTTTGATTTTTTCTATTTTCTTTGTAATAAAAGTAACTTGATTAATTGGTAATTTTTTATAAAAAATTTTATTCCTAGAAATAAATGAAATAGGTAAACCATAATTATTTTGATTATCATTAATATTAATTTTTAAATTTTCTTTCAAATTATAAATATTATCATTTATATTATTATTATTATTATTATATTGATTTAAACTATCATATGAATCTTTACTAGATTCTTTATCTTTTGAATTTGATTTTGATTCCCAATATTTTTTCCTTCTATAATATGCATTTCCATGATATAAATTTTCTTTATTTATTTCAGGATTTGATATAGTTCTTTGATTTTTTTTTTTTGAAATAATATTCAATTCATAATTTGAATTTTTATCACTTTCATCTGAAGAATATTTAATATATTTTTTTTGATTTTTATAATCAAGATTATTTTTTAATAATATT
Organism: Isotricha sp. YL-2021a; assembly: GCA_023806865.1. Classification (NCBI taxonomy): domain Eukaryota; phylum Ciliophora; class Litostomatea; order Vestibuliferida; family Isotrichidae; genus Isotricha; species Isotricha sp. YL-2021a. Next base: position 9,462 of record JAJJLH010002632.1, on the reverse strand, counting down.
TCTTTCTCACTAAAATTTCTAGAATACTCATTATTTAATTTTAATAATTTAGAATTAATATCTTGATTTAAATTCAAATGTTTTTCACTTTGATTTAAATTTTTCATATCTACAAGTCCTCTTTGAAATATTTTAATAATTTTATTTCCATCATTTTTTGAATCTCTATTTCCATAACGAAAACTTTGATATTGATAATAGTCAGTTCCTTCATTTTTTTCTTTTTCTTTTTTAAAATTTGGTATATATTGATTAAATACTTTTTTTGTAATTCCAATTACGTGATTTTTTTCTGTTTTAATATTTAAACCTCTATTTGTATTTAGTATAAAAATTGGTGACTCATAATATTTTGAAAAATGATTTTCAAATGATATTATATTATTTGGTGTTTTAATTTGTTGATAATAATTTAATGTGCCTCTTTCAGAAAAATGCTTCATATTTAAAATTTAAATTTGATTATTTAAATTTTATTCATAATGTAAAAAGTATATAATTATTGAAAAAGAATTAAAAATAAAAATAAATATGAATTTAAATAAATTAATTTTTAATTAATATAAAAAAAATTTAAAATTAAAAAATAATATGGATGTAAAAAAACAAAAACAAAAAAAGAAGAGTTATAAAGATTTAAATGAAGAAACTGAAGATAATTTACAAAAAGAACAATTTGATGATGGTTTATCAGATTTATCAATATCAGCAATAGATGAAGAAGAAATAGATAGAAAAGGATTAGAATTAGATCAATTTATAAATGATAAATATATAAAACAATTAAAAGAAATTATATCTTCAGATTATGAAAATATATTACCAAAAGATTATGAAAAATTAAAAGAAATGAATGAAATGTTATATAATAAATTTACAGAATTATCAAATGCATATAATGAAATAATTTTTTCTTTAAATACATCAAATGAAGAAATAAGACAAAAAGCAAGAAAATATTATGAAGAATATAAAAAATTAAAAAATGAATTATATAAAGAAAGATTAGAATATAAACAAAAAAAAAATCAATTAAAAAATGAAATTGAAGCTAATAAAGAAGATAATAAAAATTTAATAAATGAAATAGAAAATTTAAATTCAGAAACTAAAATGTTAAAAGAAAAATTAAGTATAACAAATGAAAAAAGAGAAATTCCAAAATCTGAAAATTCAGATATTGAAATTTTAACTGATGTATTAAGAAAATTACATGGATTAGGTTATGATATTTTTACTGGAAGTGGCTTATCAGAAGATGAAAAAAATAAAGTTAAAAATTTAATTTGTAATTCTAATGATTTAAATCATAATTTATCAAATGAAGAAGATATGAAAGATGATATTGAATTAGGAAATCAAATTGTTACTTTAATTGAAAGAGATGTTAATGATTTATATTTAAGAAAATGGATTGAAAATGTTAAAATTGATCAAGTTAATGCTATTACTTATTCTTTTCAAGATGATGTTAAAACTAAAGAAGTTACTTTGAGAATTGAAAATGGAAATTTAATGTGTATGAGTGGAGGTACTTTTAATTCTTGGTTAATTACAAATTTTGGAGTATAAAAAAAATTTTTAATTATTTTTTTTTAATTTTTTAATAGTTTTTTAATTAATAATAGACTTAATTTGTTTATTATTTTATATATTATTATATTTGATTTATTATTTATTTATCATAATTTTTTTATTTATAATAAATATTATTTTTTAAAAATATCTTTTTTTAAATTTAAAAAATAGAGAAAATAATATATTAAAAATTAAAATTATATTATAAAAAAAATATACATAGTAATTATATTAATAAAAATTAATAATCATTATCATCATATTCATCATCACCATTTTCATTCTCAATATTGTTATTAATGGAATTATTTTTTTCATTTTTATCTTTTGAAATATCTAATTCATTTGACATAGAAATATTTTTTATTTCTTTTTTATCTTCATTATTATTTTCCTCTTCTTTTTTATTTAATTCAGATTCATTTTTATCTAATTCTTTATTTTTTGAATTATTATTATTAATCTCATTTTGATTTGATTTATTTAAATTTGTTTTTTGAAAATTAGATAAAAATTCATTTTCAAATTCATTTGAGTTTCTTATTTTTTTAAATTGTATTTTTGAATTTTCTTTTTCCATTTTTATTTTTCGACTTGACATTAATCTTTTTTCTTCTTTATTTGATTCAATTGATAAACTTTCTAAACTACTTGATTGTGAATCACTTTTTTTTCTTCTTGACATTTCACTTTCTGACATATCACTTTCTGAATATGATTTATTTATTTTTTTATTAGATGAAATATCTTTTTCTTCTTTTTCTTTCATTTCATTATTTTTGTTTTCATTTTTTTCATTTTCTATATTTTCAATTTCTTCATTTTTATTTTCTTCATTTTTATTTTCCTCATTTTTATTTTCTTCATTTTTATTTTCATCATTTTCTTTTGATTTATTTTCTTTATTTTCATTTTCCTCATTTTGAAAATTGTTAAAATCATTTTCTTCATTTTCATTATTATTCTTTTCAATTGTTTTATAATTATTTTTTTCATTTTCATTTTCTTTATAAATTTTATCATTATTTTCATTATTATCATTTTCATCATAATTTTTTTCTTCATTTTGATTATTAAATATATTTTTTTTAAAATCGTTATTGCTTTTAAATGAATTCGTAAGATTTTCATTTATTTTTTCATCCTCTGAGTTATTTTCAATAATATCTTTTTTGTTATTTAAGATATCATTATTTTCAATATTTTCTCTATTTTCTTTTTTTTCCTCATCTTTTTTTTTAATTTCTTTTTCATTTCCTAATTCTCCTTTTAATATTAAATTATTTTCATATTCTTCATTGTCCATATATATCATTTGTTCATTTTTTTTTATTTCTTTAACATCATTTTTATTATCTATTATATTTTCTTCTTCTTCCTTTTTTATTTGATTTTCATTTTTTTCATCTTCATTATAATTATTGTCAATATTTTCTCCTTCATTTTTTATATCTTTATTATTATTTTGTTGAATTTCATTGTAAAGATTATTATTATTTATATTTTCCCTATCAAAATTTTTATTTTTATTATTATATTCTTCATCATATTCATTATTTATATTTTCATAACTTATTTTTTTATAATCAATATTATCTGATTTTTTCTCTTCTTCAATATATTTATTAGAATTAAAATATTTATTTTGTCCAATATCATTATTTTCACTATATATATTTTCAGATATTTCATTATTTTCCTCTTTATTATTAATATCATTACTTTTATTATTAATATCAATTATACTATCATTTACTTTTTCTTTATCATTTTCATTATTTTTATTTTTATTATCATTTTCTTTTTCATTACTATTATAATCTTCAATAATATCTTTTTCAGTATTATGACTTTTGATTAAATTATCTATATTTTGATAATTATTATTTGAAAATGAATCATAATAATCATCATTTTTTTTTTTACTATCATTTATTTCTTCTTTATTATTATTTTCTATTATTTTTGAATCTTCTTTTTCAAATAATTGACTTTCTTGTTTTGGTATTGTTTCAATATTTTTTTCATCATTTTTATTGTCACTAGTTATATATTTCTCAAATACATTTTCATAATCTTTTTTTGAATCAGTTAATTTATTTGTTTCTTCATTTTCAATTTCTTTTAATATATCATTTAAAGGATCAAATTCATTTTCTGTTTCTATTTTTTTTTTATTTTCATTTGTTTCTTTATTTGATTCTTCCTTTGATTTTTTATCTGATATTTCTTGATTATTATAATTACTATTATTATTCATTTTATATTTTTCATTTTCTTCTTCTTCATTTTCTTTTTCATCTTCTTCATTTTCTTCTTCTTCATTATTTTTATCATTTTTTTCATTATTATTTTTATTTTTTTCTTCTATATTATAATTTTTTTCATATAATAATTTATTATTTGATTGTTCATTTTTTTTATGAATAATTATATCTTTTGTTTTAATTTCTTCATTTTCAATTTTTTTATTATTAAAATAATCATAAGTTATATCAGTTTGAATACCAATATTTTTTTTTTCAATATTTTTTATTTTTTCATCTTCATTTTCACTTAATAATAAATTAATATCATTATTTTCATTTCTCTTTTTTATTTCATCAATTCCAGTTTGAAATAAAGTATCTTTTGGCTTTTCTTTTTCTAAATTTGATTCATTTTTTTCATTTGACTTAGATATTATATTTGTATTATTCTTATTTATTGCTTTTAATTTTTTTTTCAATTCATTATTCTTTTTATTTATTTTAGTGAATTGATTGAATAAATTTATTTTTTCTTCTTTTTCTTTTTCTAATTGTTTATTTAATTGATTAATTTTAATATGAAGTTTTTGATTTTCATTAACAGCTTTTTTTCTTTTCATTTCACTTTTTTCTAAATTAGAAATAAAATCATTTAATTGTTTATTTAATTTATTTCTATCATCTGTTAATTTTGTTATTTTAAAATTTAATAATTTAATTTTCTCATCTTTAGTATATTTTTCTTGTTTTAAAAAACTCATTTCTTCTGACATTTTTTTAATTCCATTTTCTACTTCTTCAAAATTAGTCTTATTATTATTACTATTATTTTTCATATTATTTTCTTTTTCATTTTTATTTTTATTTGAAATAAATGATGTTATTTTTTTAATAAAAACTTTATTTTGATTTTTTTCTTTTGAATGTGCAATTTGATTTTTTAATTTTACCATTTCTTTTTCTTTATTTAATTGATAATTTCTAAAATTTTCATTTATTTTTTCTAAATTAAATATTAATTCTTTTTTATCTTCTTCTAACATTTCATTTTGTTTTACAATTTCATTATTTTGATTTATTATATATTCATTTTGTCGTTCAATCATTTTTAATTCATTAATATTTTTAATATAATTATTTTTAATTTGAGAGATATTAGAAACTTTTTGTTTTAATTTTAATTCTTCTATTTCTTTTTCTTTTTTTATTAATAATTTATTTTGTTGTTCAATTTTCTGTTTAAGAGTATAATTATTTAAAATTTCATTTATTTTTTTGATATGAGGTACTTTTATTTTTATTTTATCATCTTTTAATTTTAAATGTCTTTCTTTATAAATATCAATTGTTTTATTATTTTCTTCTTTTTCATGTTTATTTATATCATCTTTTGAAAAATGTTTTTTCAATCTTTCTTCAGAATTATTATTTGTTCTATAAATATTTTTTGAAGAAGCACTTTTTTTATCTTTATTTATTCTTCTTTCTTCTAATTCTTCTTCTTTTACAATTTGTTCTAGTAATTTCATAGTTTTATTATATTCATTATCTTTTTTCCTTTTTAAAACTTTTAAATCTGAAATTTCTTTATCTTTTGCAATAATTTTTTCTTTCAATTTAATTATTAAATCTTTATTTTTCTCATTATCAATATAACATTGATTATTTTTTAAATTAGATTTCATATATATACCTTCATATTCTTTATTAAAAAAATTATTTTTCAAAAAAAAATTTCTTTGTGACTCCCACATTAATGTATTAATATTTATTAATTATTTTTAAATCACCAAAAAAAAAAATATATAATGTAAAATATAATATAATTAATTTTTTTCATAAATTAAAATTATAATAATTGAAGAAGAAATTAAAAAAAATAATAAATAATCCCTCCAAAAAATTAAATATAAAAAATTCAAGAGAATGAATTTAATTTTAAATTTAAAATGTTAAATCATCAATCACCAATAATAAGACAAACATTATTTTATGTAGATAAGAATAGAAAATATTTATTTGATGTAAATCAAAATATAACAATTCATACATTAAAAAAAATGATAATAGCAGCAGCAAATTTAGGAAAAATAAATATAAAAATATTTCATGATGGAATTGAATACACTAATAAAGATACTTCAACTTTAGATGAATTATTTCCAAATATTCAAAAAATTGATTTTACTATTCAAATAAGTTATGATAATATTGAAGAATTAGATTCATTAATTAAATTAAAATTAAAAAATTATTGTGATTTACATTATGGGAAATTTCCTTATTTTTATTGTTATACTTGTGGAAAATCAATTTGTATAAATTGTTTAAATGAAGGTAAACATAAAGATCATGATATTAAAGAAAAATATGATTATTTACAAAATTCAAAAAATTTAATTGAAATGTTATTTTATGATTTAAAAAATATATTAGATAAAGCAAAAAATATAAATGAAAATTCAGTTAAAGAATTAAGAAATGATGTTAATGTTAAATTTTCTAAATTAATTGATTTGATTAGATTAATTGAAAATAAAATGATTACAATTATTAATTCTTTTTTAGATAAAGAAAAAGGAAATTTAAAAACTATTCAAAATAATGTTTTTTTACTTAAAAATCATTGTGCAGAAGGTTTAGATAAATTAAAATCAGAAATTGAAATTGAAGATATGATGATTGATGAAAATATATTTTTAACTTTTGATAGAAAATTTAAAGAAATTGCTTGTGAAAAAAAAGAATTTGAAGATGATGTTAATAAATTTAAAGAATATTCAGAAACTTTATATTTAATTAAAAATATTATTGGTAAATCATATGAAGAGATTTATAAAATTTTAATGAATTATTTAAATGGTTCAACATTAAATGAAATACAAGAAAAGATTAAAAATCAAAATATTGATGTTGTTGATAAAAAAAAAATTTTTGATAAATTATTAAGTGATATTAAAAGAGATGATTTTCATTTCCATAATTCAATAAAACAAACTCAAGAATTTAATTTAAATGATATAAATAATAATAATAATAATAATAATAATTATAATAATATAAATAATCCTTCTCAAATACCAGAAAATGATTTATTAAAAAATTTAGAAGATAAAAATAATAATTATAATAATAGTAATCATCATAAAACTTATCATCAACCTAAATTTATAATTATAACAAATAAAAATGATAATGATAATAATAATTTTAAAAATAATTTTGAAAATAATAATATAACATCAAATTTTCCTCAAAACAATTCTTCTTTCAAAAATAATAATAATAATATTTTTCAAACATTCAATGACAACAAATATTTAAATTCAGAAGAGCAAAAAAATTTAAAAACTCAAAGTAAATATGAAACAAATAATTTGAATACAACATCAAAAGATAATTCAAATATAAACAATACATTTTCATTAAATAATACTGGACAAAAATCTTATTTAGAAGAAGAAGATATAGGAATAAATGAAAAAAAAGATTTAGAAAAACAAGCAAATTTCCAATATCAAACTGACAAATCACTAATGAAAATAGGTCAAATAATTCCATATACAAAATATATAATTTTATATAATTCAAATAAAAATATAATAAGAAGAAGAACAATAGATTTTCCTATTTTTTCAGATGGAATTCAACAATTTTTAAATGAGAGTGCTTGGGTTAATTTTAAAAATAAATTATATATTATGGGAGGAGATAATGAAAATGGGACAGCTTCAAATATTTTTTTTATTTATGATACTATTAATTCAAATATAATTAGAGGTCCAAATTCTTTAAAATCACATTTATCTCATTCTCTTTTAGTTAATGATAATTATATTTATTCAATTGGTGGTAAAGATATTTGTTGTGAAGTATTTGATATAAATTTAAATAAATGGAATTTTTTATCTTCTTTAAATCATATTCAACAATATCCTATTTTATATATTTATAAAAATTATTTATATTCATTTTTTGGATTAAATGAATTAAATGAACCAACTGATATTATTCAAAGATTAAATTTAAATAATTCTTTTGGAAAATGGGAAGATTTTCAATATATTAGAAATGGTTTAAATTGTAAATTTTATGGTGCTGGTATAATAAAAGTAAATGAAGATGAAATTTATTTTATGGGAGGAAAAGATGAAAAAGGAATTAGAAATAATGTTATTTTATTTAATTTTATTAATAAAAGCTTTTCACAAACTCATTTTGCTTTAGAAGAAAAGGTTTATTTTAAAGAAAGTTACTTATTAAAAATTAAAAAAGATGTTTATGGTAATTTTTCAATGGAAAAACATAATCCATTTCTTCAAATTTCATTTGAAGTTAAATAAAATAGATAAACAATAAAATAATTTTTAAGAGTTCTAATAAATATAAAATACTAAAAATATAATATTTAATATATATTATTAAATAATTAATTATTTTTCCTTTTTTCAATTCCAATTGTTAATTTTCCATATCTATAAATACTAAAAACAGAACTTAATATTAACAAAAAAATAGAAACATTAAGCCAAATTTTTTCATTTTTTTTATCAGATGGATATTCTATTAAAATTCCTAATTGAATATAAACAGAAAATAAAACAAAAAATAAATCTTTAAAATAAGTTAATAAAATAATACCTAAAATTGTTTGAAACATATTAGTTCCAATTTTAATAGAAGGAAGATAAACATTATCTTTATCAATATTACTTTGATAATGTATTTTTGTTAAAGAATTAATTAAAATACAACTAAAATTAAAAAAAGTAATATAAGAAACAAAAGCAAAAATAGAACTAATATAAATAAAAATAGAAATTAAAGTTTCTTTTGACATATTTTTTTTTGATTTAATTTCTTCATAATAAAAGGCTAAAAGAATTGTTACTGACATACTTATACTAATACTAAAAATTAAAGTCCAATCACCTTGTCCCCAATAAACTTCAATAAAAAATAAAAAACCAAAAAATCCTTGTGTTAATATAAAATAATATCTTAAATTTTGATAGATAATTTTTTTTAAATTTTTGTTTTTATTATCATATGATAAAAATACTATTAAAATTATATTTGATATAATAAAAAAAAGTAAATATCCAAACATTATATATTTATTTATAAATAAACGTTCTTTTTCATCTGATTTAAATGTTAAGAATCTTTTCCCATTATTTGAAAATATAATTGTTAACATAATTGTAAATATACAAAAAGATGAAACTATTATTGTAAATAATCTGATATTACTATCTTCTTGGGAATTTAAATTTTCTATATCTTCATCATTATCATTATCATTGTCATTATCAATATCATTATTTTGTGATATATTATTAGGAATAGATATTTTATTCTTAGAATTATCAATAATATTTTTATTTAAAATATTTGATTTATTATTTCCTAAATTTTCTATATCATCATCATTATCTTCTTTTTCATTATTTATTTTTTTTATATTAGAATTATTCTCAGAATCAATATCTTTAGAATAAGAATCCTTTTCAATTAGATTATCATTAATATTCATATTATTGATAATTAATTAATAAAATAATTAATATTTAAATATAAATTTGATTTTAAAAAATTTAAATATATAATTAGAAATGATGATGATATAGAAAAT
>JAJJLH010002631.1:0-16518 GCA_023806865.1 Isotricha sp. YL-2021a | reverse complement strand
TTATATTTTTTATTTTTAAAACAATTTTAAATCTAATATATAAATTGTTTCATTATTTTTATATTTATGTAATATAATTAATAGAAATATTTTATGAAATTTTTAAATTATATATATCAAAACATATATAACACGCTATTTATTTTTTATAACAAAGAAATCAAATCAAAATAAAATCTAACTTTATATTACAAAATTTTATTTTGACATTTTATTATTATAAAATTATTGAAATATTTATTTTTTAATACCTTAATTATTCTTCAAAAAAATTATTTTCCATTTTTTAAAGATTTTTTTGCTTGCTTTAATATATCAGGACTACCATAATATTTTTGAAATTGACTTTTTTTAATAGGACTTTTAATATTCGAAAAATTAAAAGATGGTTTAAAACTTTTCGAATGTTTTGGCTTGGGTGAAAAACTTTCATTTTCTTTTAATTTCAATTCTTCTTTTTCTTTTTCAATTCTTTCTTTTTCCTCTCTTTTTTTTTTCTCTTTTTCCATTTCTAACAATTTTCTTTCTTCTCTTTTTTTTTTTTTAATTTCCTTAATCATAAAAATAGGTTCAATCATAAATTCAATACATTGCCAATCGAATAAATTTTCAGTATTACTTCTTCCAGTCATTCTATCAGCAAGTGATTTAATATAAAGATAATTAGGTTTTTCTTCATATTCTAAATGATAGCAATAATTAATTAAATCACTTAATTCATAAGGTAAATTTTTAAACTCTTCAGAATTTTTATAATTACTTTTAATTTCAAAAGTTTTTTGAAAAAGTTCTTCTTTAGTTTTTACTTTTAAATTACTCCATGGTAATTCCCCATAATAAAAATATATAATAATATATGCTAATGATTCTAAATCATCTCTTCTACTTTGTTCAAAACCTTGGTGAGAATTTAATGAAGTATAAACTGCAGTTCCCATAAGAGGACGATTTGTTTTATATGGAATATGTTCTTTTGTTTTTGGATTTAAAATTTTTTTCGATAAACCAAAATCAATTAAATAAATTATTCCTTCTCTTGTATTTGTACTAACTAAAAAATTTTCTGGTTTTAAATCTCTATGAATTATACCATAATCATGTATGTAATTTAATCTCTTATTCATTTGTTTTAAAATCATTCCACATGTTTTATAAGAAAATTTTTTTTCTTTTGTGTCTAATAAAATATCTTCTAAATTAGGACCAAGTAATTCAAATATCATTATAGTACTAAAACTAGTATTTTTTAATAAAAAAGTTTTTGGAATTCCTTCTCCTCCTTCTAAATATTTTAATATTTTATATTCGTGATTTAATTGAGGTTTAATTGAATCATTTGATTCAATTTTTGCTGCAAATTCTTTTTTTGGTTCTATTAAACTTATACATTTATATACTACTCCAAATGCTCCTCCTCCTAATTGTTCACTTTCTATTAATTGATATTCATCATTTATTCTAGTTAATTCTGGGTCATCTTTTTCAATTTCGAAACTATCTTTTTTATCGTTTGTGGTGTCGATTTTTATATTTTCTTCTTTTTTATTTGTTATAATTTCTTTATTTATTTTCATTCCTTTTATTTGAGGATTTTTTTTCATATTGTTCATTTTAATTATTTTAATTTTTCAAATTATATTATATATATATTTATAACAAATAAAATAAAAATATTTAATATTTTTAATTAAATAAAATGTCACAAACTTTTAAATTCAAAACTAATCGTATATCTAATGATTTTCCTTTACCAAGATGTGCTTATGAAGAAGTTGATATTCCTGTAAAACTTTCACCAACAAGAAATATTACAAATTCATTAAATTATTATAATAATGAAGTTCCAGATCATATGAGATTAAAAACAATGAAAGAAAATGAAAGAGGTTACAATAATCCATTTTTATCTGAAGTATTAAAATTTGATAGAAGTGAACAATTAAAGAAAATTAATTCAGCAAGAGAACAAATTAAATTAATTGATTATATAAAAAGTAAAAGAGAATTAAGTCAAAATCCAAAAATTTTAAGATATATTAGAACAGAATATGATATGGAAGTACAAAATAAAAGAGATAAAGTAAAGGAAAAAACATTAGAAAAACCAAAAAGTTTTAGATATGTTTTAACAGAAGAAAATGAACCAAAAAAAAATTTATATAGTAATACTTTAGGAAAATTAGTTAAATTAATACCAAAAATTCCTGCTAAAATTAGTAAAGATATTATAATTGATAATTTAGTAACAGTTGGAAAAAAATATAAAACTACATCATGTAATTTTGATAAAATGAAAACAATAGAATCTCAAATTCCAATTAATAAAAATGCTTATTTTGGAAATTATAATGATTTCAAAATTCAAGAAGCTGAACATCCAGATAATGATAAATTATTACATTTTGATAGGAAACCAAGTATTGAATATAATGCAATTACTGATTCTTTTGAAGTTAAAAATAGACCTCCTTTTGTTAATAGAAAATGGGAAACTTTTAATGAAAATTTCTTAATGATGATGAATAGAAAATCTTTTCCTATACAAGGTGGATTATTTACTGAGTTTACTAATAAAAATATTAAAACTATTCATTTTAATAAACAACAAACTAAAGAAAGATTAAAAAAAGAAAAAGAAGAAGCTGAAAAAAATAATAATGTTATTAAAGGAAAATTTACTATTAATAGAGATAATCCAAAAATTAAAAAAGCAAGTACTGTTTCTTTGGATGATAATTTTGAAATTAAAACTGAAAATATTTAAAAAATTTTAATAAAATGATTTATTTTTATTTTTATTTTTTATTTATTTTATTATATACATTTCATTTTATTTAGTATATTTTATTTTAAAAAATAATTTCTTGCTTTACAAAAAAACATTTAAAAAAAATATTTTTTTATTCACAAAAATTTATCTTTTTTTTATATGAATAAAAAGGAATAGATTCTTTATTAATAAAATAATCTTCACTAAATAATTTTTGATGAAATCTATTTAATTCATTTTTATAATATTCTTTGTTAAATGGACTATTTTTTCTAATAATTTTCACAGAAGAACTTTTATTTAATGGTTGTTTAATTCTAAAATTTCTTCCTGTTAAACTACTATTTGATTGACTTAAATTATATTCAAACATTAATACTTTTTTATTCTTATTAGATATAATAATATTATTTTTTTGTTTTAATGGTTTTGAATATGAAATCATATTATTTAAATCTAATCTTCTTCCACTTATTGCACTTACATAATAATCATTAATAGGTGATTTTTCTCTAAATCTTAATTTAGGAATATTATTATTTGGATAATTCATATATTTATTTAAATTCTTTTCTTCACCTAATAAATTTTTAATTTCCAATAATTTTGGATTTGGTTTCACTCCACCCCAAGTTTGACTTAATAATTTATTTAATTGTTGAATATCAACTAAATCATTTGGTTTTCTATTCCTATTTTTTATTATTTTTTCTCTTAAAATAATAATTTTATTTTTCATTCTATCAAAAGAATCTTCAAAATCATCTTTATTTACATTATTATTATCAACTTTTAAATTATTAGCAACTTGATTTATTTCATCAATATTATCATCATTTAAATTATCATCTTCCATTAAATTTTTTCTAAAAAAAATTAAAATTTTATTATTATTCAACTATTAAATAAATAATAAAAATATATATTAAAAGAATCCTTTATAATTTTTAAATTGTTTTTTCATTTCTTCTTGTTGTTCTCTTAATTGATCTTCAGGAACCATTTTCATACAAACAAACATTAAAAGTGTAATTCCAATAATAATAGCATAAGGTGACTTAATTAAATTTTGAACAATCCCAGGACCAGAATTATTATAAGGAATTTTAAAAGAAGCATTAATTTCAAAAGGATATCTATGTTTAAATCCTTTTCCATTTTTAAAATCATAATCATATGCTTTAATTTCATTTTCTTTAATATCTAAAAATATTGGTTGATAAACATATAAATTGTCATTTACGTGAATGACATAAAATCCAGGTTCAATATTATGAAAAGAAAAAAATCCATCTTGGTTTATATGAGCTATTTTATTTGTGTTTTCTAATGAAACTGTTATTGTTTTTAATCGTTCAATTGTTGGTTCTGCTAAATTTAATTTTCCTTTTATTGAAATTGAATTTATTTTATTTATAAAAGATATAAATGAAAATATTAGAAAAATCATTTTGTTAATATCATACATTTTTATTTTTCCAATTAAATGAAATTATTTATTAATTAAAATATTTCTAAAAAAAATACAATTCGAGAAATGAAATATAATTTCTATAAAAAAAAATAATCAAATATATTTTTATTTAAATATAATATTTAATAATACAAATATTTTATAAACAAATATGAGTCAAGAAGAAAAATGTATGGATAAAGAAATGAATGGAGTATGCACAAAAGGAAAAGATTGTACAATATGTAATAAAGTAAAACCAGAAGAGCAAAAATTAAACATAAACGCCCAAGAATATAAACCAAAGAAAAAAAAAATAGAAAACGAGAAAATAAAATTTAATTTAAATGCAAAAGAATATGAACCAAAAAATTATAATAAGCAAGAAGTAGATGAAGATGAAGAAAATAATGAAGAAATTGATATGATAGTTAAAGATATGGTTGAAAATGATATTTTAGATGAAATTGGAGAAGATGAACAAGAGTCTGATTCTGCAGATGAAGATAAATGGTATCCTAAATATAAAGATTGTGAATGCTGCAAAGGATTTGTTTATAAATGCAAAGGTGAAGCTTGTCAAAGTTTAGGTCAGTGTTATTGTAAAATGAAAGATGATTGTGATAATGAAAGTAATTAAAGAAAAAAAATAAAAAATTATATTTAAAAAATTTTTTTATTTATAATAATATTAATATTGTTTTATATTGGTTATTTATTTTAATTTTTGATTTTTAATGAGTTATTTGTAATAATTTTTGAATTGGATTGTTTTTTTTTTTATTTTTTTTTTTATTTTTTTTTTATTTTTTTATTTTTTTTTATTTTATTTTAATAGATTTATTTTATAAAATGATTTTTTTTTGTTATGATTATAACATATGGGAAAAAGGGTTTATTTTTTTTTATCTTATTTAATATATGGATAAATTAAATCAGTGCAAATTATGAAAAAACATATTAAAAATGGAACTTTAATATCTTTTCAATTTAATATTTTATCATTTTTTAAAAAAAAATAAAGGTATAAAAATATATTTATGATTGTCTTATTTTTATTTTAATTTATTATGAGCAATATATCAATTATCATCTCTCCTCCAAAAAAAAAATTTTCTGATTTTTTATTAGATTATTATCAAGATAAAGAAGAGGAGATAATAATATATAAAGAATATCTTTTGGAATCTAAGGATAAAAAAGATAAAAAAAGTTCGAAGAAAAAAAACAAAAAAAAATATGATTATAAAAATAAAAAAAATTTCTCAATTAAAACATCCAAACAAATAATTCAACCAAAAATAATTAATGATATAATAAAAAATATTCAAAAAAAGAGAAAAGAAAATGAAAAATTAACAGATTTTAATAAACGATTATCACTTTTATGTAATAAAAGAAAAAGAAATTTAATAAAAGATAATTCTGAAACTTCTGTATCGTCAATTAGTAAATTTTTTTAATAAAATTTATTAGAAAATAATTTACAAAAAGAAAATAAAAAAAAAGTTAAAAAACAATCAAATAAAAAAGGGATTTATATTTCTAATATTAATTATCTAGGATTAGAGATATTTAAAATTGAAGAAAAAAATAAACATATAAATATTTGTGTCCCCAAATTTAAAGAAATTGAAAATGATTTTTATATTGATAATATAAATGAAAAGGTAAATTTATTCATTTATTATTACTGTAGAATGTTGAAGATATTAATGAAGAAATATATTTAAAATATCATAGCGAATTTGAAAAAAGGGAAAATGAATATTATAAAAAAATAAATAGAAAATATGATAAAAAACAAAGTAAGAAACAGGAAAAAGATTTTCTTATTGAAATGCAAAAATCCTATGAAAATTTATATAATATTAATGAATATGATAAAAATAAAAATGATTTTGTGATTTTAATAAAAAATCCAAATAAATAATATTATAAATATTAAATAATATTAAATAAAATAAAAAAATATTTGAAATAAATCATCTTTAAGTGATAATATTTATTATTTTCAAATAAAAGTATAAGTAAAATATATTATATTAATTTTAGAATTAAAAGTATATAAAAATTAACTCTTAAGAATTTACTTCTAATATTATTAAAATCTTTCATTTATTAAATAATAAAATTTAAAAATTTATTCAATAAAATAAAAAATAAAAAATCCAAAAAAAAAAAAAAAATAAAATCAATAATAAAAATAAATAAAAAAAATAAAAAAAACTCAAATAAAAAAAAATGAGAGACAATTACGATGATGATGAAGATGAGCAAGAAGTACCACAATTAGTAATCCCAAAATACAAACTTCTCTACGAAGATCCAGAAGTAAAATTAAAAGCATACGAAGAAGAAGGTGAAAATCCCGAAGAAGAAAAAGAACCAGAAGAAGAAAAAAAAGAAGAAGGAGAAGAAGGAGAAGAACAAAAAGAAGAAAAAAAAAAGCCAATTGAAAGAATTGTAACATATATTGCAGAAATAATGCAAGGAGCAACTGAACAAAAACCAATTTCTGATAAAGAATTATGTCTTAAATTAAAAGAAAGATTAGATTTTGATATTGATTTAATTCAACCTTCTATTTCAAATGAAGAAATTGAAGAAAATGGTGTTTGGCAAGTTATTATTGGAAAACAATTTACTGCTTCTGTTACTTTTGATGCTAAGTTTATTTATTATTTCCAGTTGGAAGAATCTAGAAAATATTTTCTTGTTTTTCGTTCTTAAAAATTTTTTTTAAAGGGATAAATTTGATAACTGATATTAAATTAATAATTTTTTTTTTATTTTTTTTAATTTTTTTGGTTTTTTTTTATTTTTTTTTAAATTTTTATGTTAATTGAAGAGTTGTTTAAATTAAATTTAATTTTGGGGTTTATATAAAAATAAAAAAAATAATATATTTTTTTTTTAGTCAATTTCTACTTCTTTATAGTAATTTTCATTATCTTCTTCTCCTCTTTTTTCAGAATTGTTATTTTCACCAAATTTTAAACTATTTTCTTCTTTTTCTTCATTATCCATATAATTTAACTCATTATTTTCATCTTTTTGATTTTTAAATTTTTCAGTTTCATTTGATTCATCAAACTTTTGTTCTTCTATTTCATTTTCTTCATTTTCATTATTATCATTTTCATCTTGAATTTCATTTTCAATATCATTATCATTTTCTTCACCTTGAATTTCATTTTCTTCATTTTCATTATTATTTTGAATTTCATTTTCTTCATTTTCATTATTATTTTGAATTTCATTTTCATTATTATTTTGAAAATCATTTTCTTCATTTTCATTATTATATTCATTCCCATTTTCTTCATTTTCATCATTATATTGAATTTCATTTTCTTTATTTTCATCATTATATTCAATTTCATTTTCATTTTGAATTTCTTTTTCTTCATTTTCATATTCATTTTCTTCATTTTGGATTTCTTTTTCTTCATTTTCATTTTCATTTTCTTCATTTTGGATTTCTTTTTCTTCATTTTTATTTTCATTTTCTTCATTTTGAATTTCTTTTTCTTCATTTTTATTTTCATTTTCTTCATTTTGAATTTCTTTTTCTTCATTTTCATTTTCATTTTCTTCATTTTGAATTTCCTTTTCTTCATTTTCTTTTTCATTATTATATTGATTTTCATTATCATTTTGATTTTCATTATCAATTTCTTCTTCAATACTTTCTTCTTGATGATTTTGTTTACTTTTTAAATTTCTTTTTGTTGATTTAAATTTATTTAATTCACCATTATCATTTTCTTCATAATCATCATTAATATTTCTATTTTGAACTACAACATTATCTTCACTATTATTTTCTTCTTCATCTTCATTTTCATAATTTTTTTTAATTGAAATTTCATTATCTTCCATACTATCATTTCTTTTTTCTGCACTTTCTACCTGTTTTACATTTTCTTCAATTATATTATATTCATCTTCTTGATTTAATTTTTCATTTTCTTCATTATTTTCATCATTTATACTTTTTTCAGCTTTTTCTACTTGTTTTTCATCTTCAATTGAAATTTCAGATTCATTTTCTTTTAATCTATTTTTTTTTTTTTTTTGTTTAGATTTTCTTTTATTTATTTCATCTTTTTCTTTTTCTTTTTTATCTTCATCATCTTCTTCTTCTTCCTCTTCTTCTTTTTCTTCTTCTTCTACAAATTGTTTCTTTTTTATTTTTTTATTTTCTTTTTTTTTTTTTTTAACTTTTTTATTCTTTTTTTTTTCTTCTTCTTCTTCTTCTTCTTCTTCTTCTTCTTCTTCAATTTGTTTCCTATTTAAAATTTGATTTCTTTTTTTATTCTCATAATTATCACTTAATTCATCATCTTCATTTTCATCATCATAAATTTTTTTCCTAACAACTTTTTTTTTACTCATATTATGTTTTCTATTAAGTTCCTTTCTTCTCTTTTCTCTATTTTTATTATCCATTTTTAATTTTTCTTCATCCAAAACTTTTTTTTCATTTGCTTTTCTATTAGCTGATAAAATTTTATTTAAAGCATTATTTGAAGAAGGTTCATTATAATTATTTTTATTAGTATTTAAATTTTTTATCATTTCAATTGCATTTTTTCTAAAATTAAAACCAATATTTTCAATATAATTACTTTCATCAATATTTTTCTTTCTTACTGGATCATGAAAATCAAAAGGTTCAATTATTGTTTTTGGTGCCTTATTTTTTTGATCTTGTATTTTTTTTTCGAAATTTTTTTGTAATTTTTCATAATCTGGTAATTTAATTTCATTATCTTTCTTTTTTGATATTTTACTTAAACTCTTTTCTCTTTTTTCTTCTTTTAATAATTGTTTTTTTACTTTTTCTTCTCTTTTTATTTTTTCTATTTTTTCTTTTTCATGTTGTTCTAATCGAGGAGGTAATTTACTTTTTTCTAATAATTGTTTAGATTTTTTTTGTATTCTTTCATTTCTTTTTATTTTTTCTTTCTCTTCCCAATTTTCAACATTCATATTTACTCTAGTAGTAAATTTAATTGTATTTGCTTTAAATTGTGGAAATTTTTCTTTTGATTTTTCTCTTTTTTTTAAATATTCAATTTTTTGTTTTTGTTTTTCTTCATCTTTAGCAACAAATGAAAAAGGTTTCATTTCTTTTTCAATTTTTTGCATTCTTTTTTCTACTCTTCTTTGTCTTTCTTTTTTTTCTCCTTCGATAAAATTATCAATATTTCCTATAAATATTTCATTTTTTAATTTATTTGCTTTAAATCCTTTATTTAATATTTCATTTTCTATTTTTTGTCTTTCATCTTTTAATTGTTTTTTTTTATCATCACTTTTAATTTCACCTTTTGTTTTTCTTTTATCAAAAGAAAAAGGTTTTGGAATTGTAAAATTAATATTATCTTTTGATTTATATTTATTAACTACATTTTTATAATCTTGATAACTTATTTTTTTATCATTTCTAACTTTTGATGATTGTGGTTTATTATTATTTTTTAAATTTTTTATATTATTATTTATTTGAGGTAAACTTATATTTTTTTCTTGATAATTTCTTTGAGTTTTTGTACTTTCAGGACGAGTATTTTTTTCATCTTCATAATCAATGTCAAAACTATCATTTTTAACTCCATAAACTGGAAGATAATCATCTTCTTCATTTTCTTCTTTTTCTTCTTCTTCATTTTCTATTTGATTTTGTTTATTTATATTTGTATTTTTTTCTTCATTTTCATTTTCTAAATTATTCTTGTCAAATTTTTTTTTATTAATTTTTTGATTTTTATTATTTAAATTTTCCATTAAGTAATTGTTTAATTCTTCTTTATTAAGATGATTATATAATTTAGTTTGAAACATATCTAATTTATCAATAAAATCTTGTTTACTTGTAAATCCAAAAACACCAATTGTATCATAATCTAATTTTAATTCAGTTGATAATTGACTTTTTGTAACTAAACCAATTTTTTTTGTATCTAAATTCTCAAAAGCATTATCAACAAAATCATTCAATTTCTCATCTAAATTATCCTTTTGTTTAAATTTAATATTTTTTTCTTTTTCTTTTTTAACATTTTGTAAATTATCATTAAGATTCCCATTAATATTATTCTCAGAATCAATATTATATATCCCATTAGATTTCTTTAATTGAACATTATCACTATTATTATTATCATTATTAACATTATTATCACTTTTATAATAATTAACTTTATTAGATAAATTTTCATTTATATTTTTTTTATTTACAACACCCCAATGAGGAGCTTTAAATTTACCTAAATCTTCTTTTCTTTCATCTTTAATATCATAATAATACATTTGATAATCTTCTTTTCCCATATAACCTGGTAATTCATCATTTCTATTTACTACTCCATTTATATTTTTTGATAAAATTCTTGTTTGATTCCATTCTTTATTTTGTAAATTTAATTCATCTTTTTCTTCTTCATCTATTTTCTTTTTTATTACATATTTTGCATATTGTTTTACATATTCTTCTTGTTTTTTATTTATTGGGTTTTTTACTATTTCATTTTCTTTATATATTTTATTTAATTTTTTTTTGTATTTTTTATTTTTTTTCTCAAAGTTAAATAATTCATTTTCTTTTTCTAATATATTTTTTAATTCTTCTAAAATTTCTGGATTGTAATTAAATTTTTTATTCATTTTATCTTTATCTTCAATTTCTTTCATTAATTCTTTTTGTTTAGCATTTTTATATCTTTGTTCTAATTCAATTAATTTTTTTGCATTTTCTTCTCTTTCTTTTTGTACTTCTTCTAATGACATATATTCTGGTTTTCTTTGAGTTGTTACATGTTTTAATACTTGGACTACTCCATTTTCAGCTGTTAAAAATTGAGTTTGAACATCTTTTTCTTTAAAATAATTTATGGGAGTATATGGTTCATTTTTATCTTCATATTTTAATTTTGTTTCTTGTTGTAAATTATTTAATTTATAATCAATAACATGTAATAATTGTGAACTTACTGGTTGACCAGGTGGAATTGATTGAATCATTTTATTTATATTTTCTAAATTAGTATTTCCATTTTCATAATTTTGACTAAATTCATATAATTTATTATTATTATTATTATTATTACTATTATTATTATTAATATTCGAATTAATAGTAGTATTATTTATATTATATAAACTTTTAATATAATTTTGTTGTTTTTTTAATTCTTCTTCATATATGTCACTTGGATTTACATGTTTTTTTAATTGTGAACCATTAATTCTAAATGAACTTATTGCATCTCTTTCTACTATTTCTCTTGGTTTATTTTTATATCTATCAGGAATATTTTCATTTTCATTCATACTTCTAATATTTACTCTATAATCAATTGGATCATCTAATTCTTTATCTCTAAATTTAGTAGTAATATTTTCAGCTTGACCTAAAAAATTCATTTTTATTTAATTATAATTTAGAATAAATCTAAATAAATAATTTTTATTGGAAAATGGGTAATACAAATGGAAAAGATGATTTTAATTTAGAATGGTTTATCAATCATACTGAAGTAGATACTTTAGCATCAAATGAAAGAAAATGTTTAGTTACTTTATGTAAATTATACAAACTTTTTGAAGATAATCCAAATATATATAATGAATATAAAGAAAATGAAGAAAAAATTTCTTTGAAGAAAAATATGATGTCACATATAAATAAAGAGGAAATTGATATTGATTCATTAAATAATCCAAATAAAAATATTTCAAAAGCTGTTAAATATCAATTAATTATTGCAAATTTAATATTGAAACCATACAAAGATATTAATATTTACTTTTTACTAATAAAATTAGTTCGATATTTATTAAATGAAACTGATTTTTTTAAAATTTTTGTTAAAAATTGCGTTGATCAAATATATATGTTAATAAAAGCTGATTCTAAAGTAACTGATATTTTTATAATTGAAGCATGTGAATTATTAATTTTAGTATTAGAAAAATTTAAATCTGATTTATCAATTTTAATAAGTCAAATTCCAATTTTATATAAAATATGTGATATACCAAAAAAATTATCAGAAAGTGAAATAGTAAATAATTTAAAATTAAATATAGCATTTGGAAAATTATTAAATAAATGCATTTCATTATTAGTATTTATGCAAAATAAAGCAAAAATTTCTAAATATGAAACAAAAAAAGAATTAAATGATTTTAATAAAAATATTGTAGATGATCTTAGGGGAAATAAATTATATGCATCACTAGTTAATTCACTTACTACTCAATTATTAGCAAAAATAATTGATTCAATTAAACCATTTGATGTTAAAGAAGATATTAAAAAAAAATTAAGAAAAAATAAAAATTATTCAAATCATCATAATAGTAAAAAGAAAAATGATGAAGAAAAAAATGAAGAAGAAGATCCTAAAGAAATTAAATTAATTAATGATTTAAAGAAAAAAATTGAAAAATATTATGATGAATATTATAATGATTTAAAAGAATTTTGTAATACTTCCCATTATGCTAATTATGAATACTTCTATTTATTAAAGGGAACCGCCGAATATCATTTAGGTGAATATAATTCAGCACTTCGAGACTATAAAATGCAACAAGAATTTATTCTGAGGAATTTAGATAGTTATGATAATAATATGTCCGATTTAGATGAAGTAAATAAACTGATAGAAGATACAAAGGAAAAAATGCAATAAGTCAAAGATTTGAAAGCTATTGAAATATAAATATGTTCCTGTTATTATCTGTTTATAATCAGTAAATAACTACAAAGGTGGTGAAAAGAATGCCTGAAGTTAGAGTTGGCGATAACGAAAGTATCGAAAGCGCTTTAAAAAGATTTAAGAAAAAAATCCAAAAAGCAGGAATACTTTCCGAAATCAAAAGACGTGAACGCTACGAAAAACCAAGCATAAAGAAAAAACGCAAATCTGAAGCAGCTCGCAAAAGACGCGTTTAGGATATACTAAAAAGAGAACCTTTATTGGTTCTCTTTTTTATACCTATTTCTTTTTAAATACTCCAAAGAATACATTGAATACATCTTTTGCCAATTTTGAAACTTTTTGCCCGATTGTTGTTTTATTAACTTCTTCCACTGATTGTTTTGGAGCTTCAAGTAGAAGCTGTTTATTTTCAAATAATTTTTTAACTGTTTCATTAGCTGCTTTTTTAGCCGCTTCTTGTTGCAATGTCGGGAATACTACCGTACCTTGACCTTTGGCTAAAGTAAAGGTTTTGCCAAGATTATCAACTACACGGCTTGCTTCATTTTGTGTTCCTGGAGGCAAGGCCAATGGTGTTTTTCCTGAAGGTAATCTTAATATTCTGCTTACGCTGGAAATTTGTTGTTTAACATCAGAAGGAGAAGGAAGAGCAAGCTTTGTTCTTCTTACTGCTTCATTATCTACTACTGTAGTTTTTGTAATCGTCGGTTTCTTTTTAAAGAAATTAACAATTTTAGAAGGTATATTTTTAATTTTATTTATAAAACCGCCTGTTTTTTTGCCTGAAGTCTTTATAACTTTACCTATATCCGAAAATTTTGCTTTACCTTTTGCTATCAAAGCAATAACACTTGCTGCTATTGCGGTTCCGCATAATATATTTTTCCAATTTCGTTTTAAAAAGCCTTTTGTTTCGCCTTTTTCGTTTGCTTCTTGAGATTGACTTTGCTCGGTATTCAGAGCAAAACTATCTTTTTGATCGGGTATAACAGTAGGCTGATTATTGTAATTTCCCGTTCTTATATTTTCAAGAACAGAACTACCAAAGTATTTCTTTTCATAATACTCTGCATTTAGTCTGTCTGCCATCTGATCTATATAGTTTGAAGAGAACCCTGAATCCATATATAACTACCCAACCTTTAATAAACTATATATATAAACAAATTTTCTTTTTGGAAATTGACAAAATGTTACATAAGTTTAAACAAAAAAACGGCATGTATTTCAATGCCGTTTCTTATTTGATTTTTATATTAATTTTTAAACTACACCGTTAAATGCATCAATATATAATTGCTTAATTTCTTCAAATAACGGATATGCAGGGTTTGCTCCCGTACATTGGTCATCAAATGCTAATTCTACAAGTTCATCAAGGTTCTTCATAAATATCTTTTCATCAACTCCGTATTCCTTAATAGAATTAGGAATGTTAATAGCTTTCATTAGTTTATCAACAGCTTTAATCAGTAATTTGACTTTTTCGTCATCATTTTTACCGCCAAGACCAAGTTCATCAGCTATTTGACCATATTTTGCTTTCGCATTAGGGTATTTATACTGCGGGAATATAGCCTGCTTCTTAGGTGCATCAGAAGCATTATATTTAATTATTTGTCTGAAAAGTAATGCATTCGCAATACCGTGAGGTACATGGTACATTGCACCTAACTTATGAGCCATTGAGTGGCATAAACCAAGGAAAGAGTTTGCAAATGCCATACCTGCAATAGTTGCGGCATAATGCATTTTCTCTCTTGCTATAGGATCTTCCGCACCGTTTTTATATGAACGTTCCAAATATCTAAAGATTAGTTTTGTAGCTTCCAAAGCATTTGAGTTTGTAAAATTGGTTGCCATAGAAGAAACATAAGCTTCAAAAGAGTGAACCAATGCATCAATACCCGAAGCTGCGGTTAAACCTTTAGGCATACCGTCTACAAAATTCGGGTCTATAATTGACATATTCGGTGTCAGCGCATAGTCCGCTATTGCATATTTAACCTGTGTTTCATCATCAGTTATAATTGAGAACGGTGTTACTTCGGAACCCGTACCTGATGTTGTAGGTATACAAACCATTTCAGCTTTCTTACCAAGATCAGGTATCTGACAAATTCTCTTTCTGATATCCATAAATCTCATGGATATATCAGAGAAATTAACATCAGGCTGTTCATACATCAACCACATAATTTTAGCAGCATCCATAGGTGAACCTCCGCCTAATGCAATAATAACATCAGGCTCAAACGGTCTTAAAATGGTCATTGCATGGTTTACAGTGGATATTGTCGGATCCGGTTTAACATCAAAGAATATTTCGTGTTCGATACCAATTTCATCCAATACTTTAGTTATTGAATCAACGGCACCCGAGTTAAATAAGAACCTGTCCGTAACTATAAATGCACGTTTTTTACCTGCCAATTCACGAAGAGCAAGGTCTGTAGCACCTCTTTTAAAATATATTTTAGAAGGAACCTTAAACCACAACATATTTTCTCTCCTTTCAGCAACGGTTTTATAGTTCAATAAGTGTTCTACCCCGATATTTCCGGAAATTGAATTTCCGCCCCAAGAACCGCATCCTAGGGAAAGTGACGGTTCAAGCCTGAAATTATATAAATCCCCGATACCGCCCTGTGATGAGGGTTGATTAATAAGAACACGGCATGTCGGCATCATTTCTGCATACTCATCAGTTCTTTCTTTTCTTCTGTCAT
Source organism: Isotricha sp. YL-2021a (assembly GCA_023806865.1). Taxonomy (NCBI): domain Eukaryota; phylum Ciliophora; class Litostomatea; order Vestibuliferida; family Isotrichidae; genus Isotricha; species Isotricha sp. YL-2021a. The sequence goes on along the minus strand of JAJJLH010002631.1, from coordinate 828 downwards.
CGGTATATAGAACAGATGTATGGCCTGCTCCGCCTTTAATTACCAGCTCATAAGCCAATTGAGAAGCTTCTTTAAAGTCTTTGGCTTTATACATTGTCAAAATCGGAGATAATTTTTCACGGCTGAACGGATCATCCCAATCAACTTTTGCTCTTTCACAAAGCAATATTTTTGCATCTTCAGGTGTTTTAAAACCTGAAAGTTTTGCCCCGATTTTTGCATTAATAGGTATTTGTCTTTTAATGATGTCAAAAGACAGCAAGAAAAAGAGTATCGGTTCTATTCTGCTCGGATTTTCAATATTAATGTCGGGTATGGAGTTTATGACGCAGGCAATGTATCCTCTTTCAAAAACTCCCGAATTTACAAAAATTCTGACAGCCTTTACAAATCCCGTACTCGGGGTTATTGTCGGTGCTTTGTTTACCGTATTAATTCAGAGTTCATCGGCTTCAGTCGGTATTTTGCAGGCATTATCACTTACCTGTCCCATCACATCGGGAATGGCTATACCGATTATTATGGGGCAAAATCTCGGAACATGTATCACAACGGCTGCAGTTACAAGCGTAGGTGTTTCCCAAAACGCAAAAAGAGTCGGTGTTGTCCATGTACTTTTTAATGTTGCGGGCGTATCAATATGGCTTGTCTGCCTTTACGGTCTGAATTTGTTTATTGAAATTCCGATTCTTGCAAAAACAGTTTCACCGTTCGGAATAGCCATTATTCACACATTGTTCAAAAAAATTATATAATAAATTAAAAATATTATTATCTTTATTAATATCATTTTTACTACTATTTTCTTTATTTTGTTTACTTAAATCT
>JAJJLH010002630.1:0-16551 GCA_023806865.1 Isotricha sp. YL-2021a | reverse complement strand
AATCAGATAAAAAAATTTTATTCATTAAAAACTTATGTTATATTATAAAAGAAATAATAGGGATTAGTATATCAGTCAAATAATTATATAAAATAAAGAATAATTATAATTAAAATCACTAGTATAACATTCTGCTAAATAATCAATTTTTGAAATAATTGAGAAAAAGTTTTATTTTTTTGAAAATGTTAAATAAAAATAAATACATTAAATAATTTTTATTTATTATTCCAATTTTATATAATTCTAATAATGATAAATAATTTTAATTGATTGATTCATATAATTTTTTAATTTTTAATAAACTATTATTTTCCATTATTATAAATTTTTTTTTGTCAAATTTTTTTGTAGAGAATTAGAATTTATTAATATATTAATATAAAAATTTTTTTTATTATTATTAGTTTTTAACATTTAAAATTTAAAAAGTTATATTTAGTTTTTATCTTTGTATTCTTAATGAGTTTTTCATTATTTTTAAGATTTCATTTTTTTATTTTATTCCCTTAATAATCCCAATTTTTATGATTATTTTCTTTAAAAATATCCTTATTAACTATTAACTCTTGCATTCCCATAAACTTTATTCTCATGATTTTTTATATTTTGATTAAATTTAATAACATCTTTATTAATAATATTTATATCCTCATTATTATTATTAGAAGAACTTAATCTACTATAAGTTAAGAATCTAATAAATAAAAATAAAAAGAATTAAAGAAAATTTAATATAAATTGAATTAGAATAATTATATATCTCTATTATCTCTTAAGAATAAATTTTTTCAATAGTAATAGGAAGAAAAATTTTAAAATTATTTCCAATTTTTTTTTAAACTTTGAAAAAAAAATATTATAAATTAATTTATAAAATCATCAAGAGAATATAATATAAATATAATTTATAATCAAAAAATTTCTTGTTTATATTTTTTTCCATTATTATAATAAATAATTATTCCTTTTTCATCATATTTCCATTCATCGTCATATTTATCTCCATCATTACAATAAAGAATCCCTTTTCCTTCTTTTAAATATTTTTTAAATTCATCTTCATATTTATCTCCATTATTATAATTTATTAATCTAAATCCTTGTTTTAAATCATTTTTCCATTTACCTTCAAATTTATTTTCATCATTAAAATTTTTTAAATTTTCTTTTCCTTTTGCTTGATCATTTTTAAATTCATTATCATATTTATTTCCATTATTAAAATAAAAAATTGCTTTTCATTCTCTTTTATTTTTTCCATTCTCCAACATAAATTTCTTTATTTTCATAATATATAATTCCTTTTTCTTCTTTTAACCCATTTTTATTCATTTTCATATTTATTCCTAGTAGGACTTTCAATTATTCATTTATAAGAAAAAAATTTTTCTTTATATTGTTCTTCAATATCTAAAATAATATCATTTATAAAAGTTTCAAAACAAAATTTTTTTTTTTCTTTTTATTTTGTATTGATTTATGTATTCCAATTATATTACAATTATCATCATAAGTTACAATTGGTGAACCAGAAGAAATAAAAAATTGTATTTAATGAATGAATTATTCCATATTTTGTTTGTTTTTATTTGTTCTATTATATTAGTTATTTCAGAAATTGAAAATTCTGGTTGTTCTTTTTTATAAAAATGAATACTCCAATAAAATTTATTTTTATATTCTTTTCTATCTTTTTCATAGTATATTTTAAAAAAATTCTCTATATTATCTTCTTTTAAAATTTCTACACAGGAATCATATTCATTTTTATCATTTATACAATAAAATCCATCATCAGTTTTTATTTGAATAATTTTTACTTCATTCATAATTTTGAATTTAGTTATATCATTTAGATTTGGATTAAATACATGATTATTTGAAAAAAGGATTTTTATTTTTTTATTTTCAAATTTAATTTTATATAAAACCTAAACCCTGAATATTATTATTAAAAATATGACAAACTGCATATTTTTTCATAATAATATTTTCTTTTGTTTTTAATGATATCATGGGAACTCTATTTTTTATTTGACAAATTCCATTATCAACATTTTTAAGAACTAAATTTTGAGTTTCTGTTAATTAGATTTCATTAATTATTTATTTAAAATTAAAGATGTTAAATGTTAATTTTAAAATAAAATTAATAAGTTAATTTTTCTTAACTTTGACAAAATAATATTATTAAATTAATTTTTTTATTGTTAATTTTAACATAAAAATTTTTCAATTACTATTTTTAATCATTTTTTAATTTTATAATTTTAATTATTATATAAAAATTATTTAATAAACAATATTTAATTATAATTAATAATCTATACTTCTTTTTCCTTTAAATTTTTTCTTTGATTCATTTTTTTTCTCTTTATTATTTTTTTTATTTTCATTGATTTCAATTCTTTCTCCTCCTAATTTTTCATAAAAACTTATTGATTGTTTAATTTTTATATTTATTTTATCTAATTCATCAATTTCTTTATTAAATTGTTCTTCTTCTGAAATAATTTTTTCATTCCATAATTCACTTTTTGGTTTTAATAAAAGAAAAATATTCCAATCAATATTTTTAAATCGATCTCCAATTAAAAATCTTGAAATAAATTTTCTAACTGCATCTCCTAATTCTTTTTTATTGATTAAAAGTTTATTTTTTGTTTCAAAATGTTTATTTAATTCTTCTATTTGTTTTTTATCTAATTCAACATTTATCTTTTTAGAAACATTTTTTAAAATTTTATCATAATTTAAAAATTCAACATATTCATAACAATCAATTAATTGATTTAATTTAATTTTAAATTGAGAATTTTTAAAAATATTTATAAAATCATCATCTAATTTAATAATTTTTTTTGGCAATTGATTTATTTCATTAATTAATATTTCTTCTCCATTAATATTTCTTTTATTTACAAAATATAAAAACAAAGATTGTAAATTAAATAAAATTATTTTATAATCAATTCTTTCTATTATATTAGTTAAATTTGCTTTTTCTTCATTTGATAATAATTTAACTTCTTTTATTTTTTCTTTAAAATCTAATATAATACATTCATTTTGATTAAAACCTTCAAAAGCATAAATAATAAAATCTTGATTTTGTTCATTTGAAAATAATCTTTTTTCAGGTAATAAAATTTTTGAAAGTTCAACTTCAATTGAAAAAAAATCAAATAAATTTTCTTTATAATTTAAATAATTAATATCTCCATTTTCTTTAAAACAATTTCTATAAGAAAAAGTATAAATTAAATCTTCAAAAGATTTAAATATATCATTATTAATATTTAAAGAAACAATTTCTTTTTTATTTGCTCTTTGAACAATAATTTCTTTTTTAATTTGATTTGAATAAGTATATAAATATTCATTATTTGAATTATTTTCAATTAATGATTTTAAAAAATTATTTTGATATGTAATAAAATCTTTATATGCAGTTGCAATATATTTTCCATAATTATCTTCTAAATTATCATTTAAACAATAAGCTAAACAATCTTCTTCTGATATATTTTTTTCTGGTAATTGCCCATGACAATCATAATTTGATAATTTTTTATATATTTTTTCCCAACCTTTTTTAAAATTTTGAAATAATATTTTCATATTTTCATCATTTTCTATTTCATTTTTTATTAATTTTTTCTTTGCCTCTTCTCTTGATATTTTATTTGAATATTTTTCTATCATATAAGTTACAAAAGGATTTATTAATTCAAAATTTTCTAAAAATTCAATTTGTTCAATTTCTTCATCCTTTAGAGTAAAATTTAAATAATTTGTTATTACTGGATATTGATTATTACTATTAGGAATTAAATTAAATTGATCTAAAAATTTTTCATAATTTGGATAATTTGCAGCATAAAAATAATTAATTAAAGGATAACTTTCTTTTGATAAATCATTTAAATCAGAAGTTTCTTCTAATATTGATTTAATTGTTTCATCTTCAATTTCAAGTATTTCTTTATTATTTTTTATATAAATTGTATAATAATTATTATAATTTAAAATTGCATTTTCAATTACTCTATCACATAAATTTTCAAATTCATTTCTTTCATTTGGATTATTCATATTTTTATTATTCTCAGATATGATTTTTGATAAATCTGATATTATCATATTTAAAAAACATTGAATATTATTTACTTCTCTTTTTGCTAATTCTTCAATTAATATTTTCCAAATTTCTTTCAATATAAAAAAAATTGAATTAGTTTGTTCATTTCCATCAGAAAAATAAAAATAATTTATATTATTGTTATTTAAATAACCTAATATTTGACAATAATAAATACAAGAATAAAAAATAAAACTTAAAACTCTATAAGTAACATTACTCATATTTCTAACTTTTTTATCTTTATTAATAAAAAACTCATATTTAACTTTTTTAAATCCTTTAAAATGATTATTTCTTTCATTTTCAACTTCATTCATAAACTGATTAAACATTTTATAACTATTTCCATCATTTAAAAATTCATTCTCATTACGATAAATTCTAATATGTCCATTTCTTTTAATTAATTTATGATCAATACCTCCTAAAAGTTGACCACAATTTTTACAAGGAAAAGTTACAACTGGTCTCCCACAATTACCAACAGTATACCAAAAATAACAACTACACATATAAATTCCTTCTTTTCCTCCATTATTAATATATTTTTTAATTTGATCTCCAGATTCAATTAATAATGAATCATTTGGTTCTATACCTGGAATATATATATTTGATATATTATTTAATATATTTTCTGAAAGGATTTTTGAATATATTGTATTTTGTTTTGATAATGATGATATGAAAGTTAGTTTATGAGAATATAATAATATTTCATAATCTGATATTGGGAAATTTTTAATTAATGGTAATATTTTGTTTTCTATTGATGTTAAGCTGAAATATATTGATAAAATTTCTTTTGTTAATTTTTGTAAATTTAATTTGTTTAGGATGTCTAATATGAAATGTGTTAATTTACTATAAAATTCTTCATTGAAGTTTGTTATTAAATTTGATATTTCTTCATTTATTATTAAATCATAAAAATGAAATATTGAATTTTCATTTAGTACTTCTTTAATTTGTTTTGTTGATTTAAATTTTTCCATTTTATCATATATATATAATTTTCTTAAAGATTTATAATAATCAAAAGAATCATTTTGGATAAATAAATAATTTAATGAACAAAATACTTTTTCATTAAAATCAAAATCATTAATAAATAATTTTTTTTCTTTAATTAAATCAAGAAAATTTTGATAATTTTTCAAAATTAATAAATTCAATATTTTAAGAATGTAAATTTTAATAACTTTCCTAAATTTATTTGAACCATTTAAAAATACATATAATTCATTTTTTGGTAAATCTTCAAATTCTTCATCAAAAATACTTTTACTAAAATTATAACAATAATATTTTATATATGAAATACAATATAAAATTCCTAATTTATTATTTAAAATTTCACAATTTTCATTTTCAATAAAAATAACACATTTTTTGAAAATGTCAAAAGATTGATTTAAAATTTTATTTTCTTTAGAATTTTTTAGTTTAAAATAATTAGTAAATTTTATATCAAATAATGATAATAATATTTCATCAAGACAAATATTATTAGTTTCATTTAAAAATTTTATAATTAAATTATCTTCTTCTTCTTTTAATTGTGATAAAAATATTTCTCCAATTCCATCTTCATCATATTCATTTTCTTCTTCTTCTTCTTCATCTTCAATATTTTTATTATTATTATCATATTTATTTTTATTAATTGGACAAATTTGAAATTTTCTTAGAATTGTTTCAAAAATAATTTGAGATTTGATTAAAAATAAATTATTTGAACAAAGAATAGTTAATAATTTTTTTCTATATTTTTCCTTTTTTGATATTTTAATTTTATTATTTAATAATTTTGTGACTAAATTTGGATATTCTTTTAAATGAGATATTTTATCTTTTAAAAATTGAAATTCTTCATTAATTATATCATTTTCCTCATTTTCATCTTTATTATTTTTATTAAAATATTCTGATAATAAATATTGTTCATTTTCTTTTTTTAATAAATTAAAATATATTTGTAAATTTTCTTTTAAAGGTAAACCATTTTTACCAAATATTTCTTTTACTTGAATAAAATCAAATAAATATAAAATTTGTTTTAATGTTAAACGTAATTCAATATTTGTTCTCATTAAAATATTAGAAAAAACTTTTATTTCATTTAAAAATTTTTCAAAATTCTCATCTGAAATATCTTTAAATTCTTCTTTAATATTAAGAACACAAAAAATTACAGATTCAAATAAATTAAAGAAAATATCATTCACATATGCTATATTTCTATTATTAATTTTAAATATTTTTAAATATATTTTTGATATGAAAATATTCAAAAAGTCTTTGACATATAAATCTATAGAAGAAATAAATTCACATAAAGGATAAATATAATCTTTATATGATTCAATAAATAAAACAAATTTTGATAAATTTTCAATTGAATATTGTATTTCATCTTTTTTATTATTTTCATCTCTTGATAGGAATAATCCAAATAAAGAAATAAAGAAATTTAATATATTTTGGTTTAAAAAGTTTTTATTAGATTTTGACAAAAAATAAATTATATAATCATTGAATAAAATTTCTTGCAATTTATTTTTATCTAAATTATTTTCTTTATCATTTAATATTTTCATAAAATATTTTTTTTCAAATTCTTTTTGTAAATTATTCTCAATAGTATTTTTTTCTTTTAAATAATCTTCTAAATTATCAAATTGTTCTGTTCTATATTTATCTTCATTTTCTAAATATCTTTCAATTAAAGTATTTGTATAAATATTTATTTCATTAAAGACTGAAATAATAAAAGGATAAGAAATTCCTAAAATAAAATTAATTTTTACCATTTGTGAAAATACATTATAATTTTGAGAAGTAAAATCAAATGTATTAAAATAATCATCATATATTTTATCAAAGTATTTATTGTTCATTTCAGCAACATTTAATAATTTTGTTGATAAAACATTATTTTTTTCAAGTTGAATTAATGTATTAATAAGTTCAGTATTATATATTGATTTCATGAATTTTATTATTACTGAAATTAAATCTACATCATTTGATTCAAAATTATATTCAGTAAAAATTTTTATAATGAGATTTGTATTTATTTTTTTTATTTTATTTATTATTATATTTTGAATTGTATTTTTCAATTTATCATTTTTATTTATAAATGTACAAATTTTTTCAATATATTCCTCATTTTTAATATCACTAAAATTAATTTTTATATTATAAGAAATTAATGTAAATGCATGAAATAAATCTTTTGTAAATTCTTCATTTAAATCAATAAAATTTTTATTATTGAATAATTCAAGATTTGATACATCAAATATTTCTTTGATACTAATATCATTTCCATTTAAATTATCAATGAAAAATTGTTTCCATTCAGTTAAATGTGACATTAAATATTCATTATGAATTTTTTCTTTTTTTTCATCATTATTTATTATTATTCTTTTTAAATGAATAATAAATAAAATTACTTTTGATTTTATATCAATAATATCTTTTAAAGTATTTTCATTACCTTCAATTACATAATTAATATGATTTAAATGAATACAATCATCAATATCAAAATGAAAAATGCATAAATTATATTTTTCATTAGTATAAAAATCTAATATTTTTTCATCAATTGCTCGTTCAGAAGTATATTGTTCAACAAAAATATTTCTTGTTTTTTCTTTTTTAAATGAATTATAATTATTATTTTCAATTAATTTTATTTCATTATTTAATCCAAAAACAGAATCTAAAATATTTGAAAAAGTATATATTATATGTTTATTACTATTAATTCTTTCTAAATATGATTTTAAATTCTTATGTTGATATTCTTCTTTAAGATAAATATTTAATATTTTTTTAAATTCTTCATTATATTTTTGAGCAAAATTAGAATTTTTAGCAAAAAGAATTAAATCTTGTGAAAAAGTAGGAATTATTTTTTGATAAATTTTATCTATAAAAATATTTAAATTATTATTCATTTTATTTAATAATTCATCATTTCTATTTTTCAAAATTGAAGTATCAATTTCAAATTCATTATTTTCAAATAAATTATTATCTTCATTTTTTAAATCAATATTCTTATCTTTTTTAAATATTTCAGATAATTGATAAAAAATTCCTTGAATTTCATCTAAATCACAATTAAGTAATTGAGACTTTAAATCAATTGTTAATTTAAATTCTCCTTTTTCAATTAAACAATTTAACAATTTACTAATTTGTTTGGACATTTTAACTTGATTTTTATTTAATAAATATTCAAAAGTAATAATATGTTTTTCAAATCTATTAATAAAAGGAGGATCTTGTTCATCAATTTCATTTTTATCTAAAAGAATAACACATCTAAAATTATCATTAACAAAATAATTTTGAGTATTTGAATCTCCTAAAGCAATTCTTGCATAATTACTATCACCAACTTTTCTAAAATTTTGATTAAATAAATCATATAATGAAGGATACATACTTGTTAAATTTTTTAATATCATTACATTATCACTACTCATTGTAACTTGAATTTTATTTAATATTTTTGCACTATAATAACTTAATGAATTATCCTCTTCGAAATTACTTCCATAATAAAAAGTATGTTTTTTATTTAAATTATCTAAAATTAATGTTATTAAAAAATGACTTATTGAACTTTTTGTTATTATTAAAAGATATCTACTTGTTGGATCTTGAATATTATTTTTTATACAATTCATTACATCATATTCATTTATTTCATTTATATTTGGAACATATTTTTTAAATAATTTTTTAAATATTTTTATTGAATTATCTAATCCACCAAAATTTCTTTCTATACTTTCATTTAAAATATTTTCAATATCATAAATTTCTTTTGTAAATTTATTATTAATAAATAATTTCGAAGCAGTTTTAATTAAATGATAAAAATCTCTTGTTCCATGAAATTCACTAATATTTTTATTATTATCATTTTTTTCAAAATCAAAAAAATTATTTTTTAATTTTTCTTTATATTCAAAATACGTAGAAGCTAAATATTCAAAATAAATTTTATAATCTTGAATTAATCTTTGCTCATATGATTCAGCAATTGATAAAGCAGTATCAATTAAATCTTCTTTATCAGGTTCAGTAATAGAAAGATGAATCCCTCTATTCATTTTAGAAGCATCTAAAGGCCAATTTGATATTCCAATAAAAGATATTTTTTCCTTATTTTCATCATATTCTAATTGTGAATGAATTACTTTTAATGGATTATTTTTTGATATTTCAGCAAGACCCATTTCATCAAAATAAATTGATGATATTATCTCATTTGATATTTTTTTATCTTTTAATGAAATTCTTGCTTTTTCAAATATTTTTAATATACCTTTTGAATTACTTGTTAATGAACCTTGATATGATTTTGTATAAACTTTAGGAAAATATTGAAAAAATTCATTAAAAGAATCTTTTCCATTCATTGATTTAAATATTAATTGTGCACTTAATGATTTACTACATCCTGGTTTTCCAATTATAAATAAAGGGATTTTTGTATTTAAACATACAAAAATTGAAAATAAATTTTCTAATAATGCTCTATTTTTTGCTATTCCTTTTTCTAAATCTACTTTTTCTGCTAAAATTTCTTGTATTTTTCTAGGAAAAGATTCAAAATTAAAATCTTCACCAAATGAATTTTTCATTAAAACACAGAATTGTTTTTTTAATAATTTATTAAATATTCTAATATAATAACAAAGGTAAATACTTAAATTAAGAGAATAAATATAAAGATTTTCTTCTGAATAATGAAATTGTTTAAAAAATGGATTTTTTAAAAAATTTAAAAACCATTCAAACAAAATTCCCCATCTTCTTACTTCTCTTAAACTAACAGAAGAAATTTCAAAATTATTTTTAATAAAATCCTGAGCATCAAAAATTGAATTTTGTGTAATATTCATAATTTTAACAAAATTATTATTTTTTGGAATTATTTTTTTAAGAATTTGATAAACCATATTAGAAATATATCTTTTAATATCTTCTTTCGAAGGAGTACCAAAATCAAAAACAAAATTAAGAAGAGAAATTGGTAAAGGATTAACAGAATAAACTAATTTTCTAACTAAATGTTTACTTTCATCATATAAACCAATAATTTCTTTTTCTTTAGTATCTAATCTATAAGGATTACAAGCAGCAATAAATTTAACATTATTTTTTATTTTTTTTCCTTTACAAGAATATTTTAACATAATTTCACTTATTAAACCTAATGAATTACAAGTATTAATTTCATCTAAAAAAACCCAAATATTTTTATTTTCCCTATTTTGACTTTCTTCAAATAAATTATTTTTTTTAATAAAATCAATAATATCTTTATCTTCAATTCCAGCATGAATATTTAAAGTATACATTATAATATCTTTTAATTCTGCAATAATTCTAATTAAAGATGTTTTTCCACATCCAGTTTCTCCCATCATAATTATTGGGATATTTGCTTTAATTCTTAATGATATTAAAATTAATTTTATAAAATTATCTGATGTAAATACATATGATTCAACTATACTTTCTAATGTTTTTAATTCTTTTCCTTGTATTATAATTGGATTTTGCTTTCTTTCTTTTTCATTTATTGGATTATTTAAATTTAATACTTTTTTAACTTCTATTAAAAATTCTTCTGGATTTAAATCATTATAATCTAAAATATTTCTTTCTTTTTTTTTATTATGAATATCTAAATTATAAAGTGTTTTTAAAAGATCATATTCATCTGTATCATTTTCACATGTTACAATTTCTGAAATTGATTGATTATCTTCATTTATAAATATCATACTTGGTTTTATATTTTTAATTGAAAATGATTCTTTTTTCATTAATATTTCAATTGCTTCTTTATTTGCAATTTCTAAATCAAGTTTCCCTTTTTGTTGAGAATAAGTTACATTTTGTCCTTTTAAAATATTATCATATGAACTTGTTATGAAATGTTTTGTTATTAAAGTTAATGAATGAACAAAAAAATATCTTATATTTTCTGTATTTTTTTTCAATTTTTTCAATTCTTTTAATTGAGCTACATTTAAATAAATTGTATTTGTAAAAAGAATTAATTGTTCTGCAATGAGATTAATATAAGATGTAATTTGATAAAAATTTGGTTTTTCAATATTTAAATTTTGAAAAATAAGATTTGAACATTCTTCTTGACTTAATTGAATTGCGTAAATACAATTTGGTGATTCATAATCACTTATTCCTATAAAGTAAATATCTTTTTCATTTATTTCATTTATGTTTTTTAAATAATTACAAACTATTTGAATATTTGAATATAAATCATCTGAAACTATTAATTTTGGCATATTATTTTGTTTTATATTAATATTTTCAAAAAAATCTAATATTGGAAATACTTTATGATAATTAAGAAAACTATTTGGAATTTCTATTTTTATTTTCATTTCATTACCATAATAAAAAATATTTTCATTTTGAGAATAATATTTTAAAATTAAAAATGAAAAAAGAAATTCTCTTAATAATTCAATATTATTTGAATCATATAAATCTAAATGTAATGCAATTTTATTATTAGTTAATTTTAATAACCTTTCAATAATTTCATTTCTATTAATTTCACCTCCTAAAGGAAAATAAATATATTTATATTCTTTATTATACTCTTCGTTTTTAAAAGAATTTTGAATTAAAATAGATTTTCCTAAACCAGAAAATTCACTTGAATAAATTTTAATATTTGGAAATTTTTGATTGATAATTTGATCATTATTTTTTTCATAATCAAAATATTTATGATTAGGTAATTTTTCAATTTCAGTAATAACTTCTTTAGTTTTATTTTTTCTAACATAAATAAAAAGTAAACAAGAAACCATTTTATTTGGATTTTCTGAATAAATATCTTTAAGAAGTTCAATTAATAAATGTTTTTTATCAATACTTAAATTTTCTGGTTTAATTAAAATAAATAAAACATTAAAATCACATTTTATACTTTTATAAATAAAAGATATTATTTCTTCTTCTGAAGTTGAATTATTACAATATAAAACAGTTTGAGCAATTGGGAAATTTCCTGTTAAAGATAATGAACAATAAGTTACATTTTTTTCAATATCTTCTAATAAACATGAATGACTATAAATTCCTTTTTTTTTCTTATCTAATAAAAATGCCTTTTTATATATATTTTCTAAATCAATAAAATTTAATCTTAATAATTCATTTAAATAAGTATTAACTGCTTCATACATTTGTATTAATTGATTTTCCTCATTTGAATTATCAATTATTCCAACTTGTTTTTCATTATTATTGTTTGTAATATATTTAAAAAGGTTATTTAAAATATTAAAAGTTTCATCTCTGGAACTAAATTTTTGAGTAATAATTTGATATAAAAATTCAAATTGTTTTCCATATATCATTCTTGTAATTGGATTTAATAAATATATTTTTTTAACTTCTTTATCTTGATTTTCTTTTATTTTATTTAATTCAGAAATAATATATTTTAAATCTTTTTCATTAATATTTGATTGATTAAATTGATCAACTTTATATCCTAGAGCATGTCCTTCCTTAATTTCAATTTCATAAATCATTTCTTCATAAAAACCTTTTGAAGAAATAATATTTAAAATCTCTAAAATTTCTTGAATTTGATTTATATTTTTTGCTAATTCATCACAAATTATAGAATAACCTTCATCTTTTTGATCTTTTTTTCTTAATAAAGCAATATCTCTTAAATCTAAAATCTCATCAAATTTTTTTATAATATTTTTATCATTAATTTTATATTTAACTATACATTTATATTGTGGATATGATGGATTTAAAGTAAAATTACTGGATAAGTGAATTTTTCTAATATGTTGTTTATTTAATTCATTTGGATTTAAATGATTTGTATATAATTCATGAAAATCACTATATTTTCCAGATGAATTTTCAAATTTAATTCCAATATCTTTGTAATTTTCTTCATTTACTATATCAATAAAATTATCTAAAAATTGTCTATCTGAATAATTAATTTTTTTCAATTCTTTAATGAATTTTATACATGTTTCTAATAAATTTATATCTGCTATTGTTATATAAACATCTTCTGAATCATCAATAAATTCTCCCATTTGATGAATATCATTAACATCTTTATTTTTTAAAAAATCCATTAATTCTGGTTTTTCATACATTTTTTCTATTACTGTTAAGGCTTTTGAATTTAAATTTGAATCTAAAATTTTTAAATTTAAATTATTTATATTGGTATTTATTGTTATTAAGTCATTTAATGATGAATAATTTTTTAAATTATCAATTGATGTTTCTAATGAATTTTGTATATTTTTTTCTTCTAAATTGAAATCTTTTAATAATAAAATAATTTTATGTAATTTATTAATTGTATTTTTTTTATTATTTAGTAATTTTAATTTTTCACAAATGTTTATATTTAAATTGTCATTTATTTCAAAAATATTTAATAAAATTTTAATTTCTTCCTCAATTTCATCATTTTTAATTTTATTTAATATTTCCTCTAAAAACTCTTTATCAACTTCATTTTCACTATTTTCATTAAATAATTTCTTTAAAAGAAAAAAATTTTGTTTTGTTTTTTTGACCATTTTTGAATCATCATTATTATCACTTATTTTTGTTTTTTTATATATTTCAATAAAAAATTTTGATTTTTTAAATAATGATAATTTTTTGCATTGTTCAGATAAAATATTAAAATCATTTAATTCATTAAGATTTGGGAATTCATTAATTGGTTTTGTTAATATATCTTCTCTTATTCTTTTATATTCATTTATTATACTATTATTTTCATTAGGATAATAGATAGAACAAATATTAATAATTTCTTCAATTTTTTCAAAATTTTCAAAACATGAATTTATTTTAGGTATTATCATAGAATATAATTCTTCAAGAATAAGTTCGTCACCTAATGTTAATATACTTAATCTACTTTTCAAACTATTCTCATCATTTAATTTATGCATCATTTTTAATTGTTCCATTGAAAAATTAAAATTTGTTAATTTAACTAATTCTTTGTCTATAATATTTTTTGTAGATTTAACATAATCAGCATTTTTAAATTTTTCATTAAAAAATCCATTATTAATTAATTCTAATAATAACTTTAAATTATTTGATAATTCCTTTTGAAAAAATTCATCATTTTTGATAACTTTTGTTTTTAATTTTCCCAAAAAAAATATTTGAATATCAGTATTAGTGAAATAATTTAATATCATTATTATATCTTTATTAGATAAATTATCTCCACTCTTACTAATTTTATTAATCATTATACCAATTAATCTATTATTTAATTGATTAGGAATAGAATTTAATATTAAAATAAAAATTTCATTCATTTCTTTATTTGAAAAATTTTTTTCAGTTCCTTTAATCAAATCATCTATACAATTATCATTATCATTAAAATTTTTAGAAACCAATTTAAATAAGACTTCAATAATTTTGCTTAATTCTGGAATTGATAATGAATTTTTCTTTAAATTATTTGTTTTATATGCTTTTATTAATTGACTTATAATCTCTTTATTATTATTTGAATTTGATTTAATATTGAATATATCATATAAAACATTTAAATGTTCAAAACTTTTTGAACATTGAATAATAGAATCAATAAATAATACATAATTCTTTTGAAATAAATTTTGATAATTATAATTATTTATATTAAATTTTTTACAAAATGTTTTATCTATTTTATCTAAATTTATGTGACTTATTAAGCATGCAAATCTATAATTTTCTTGATATTCTTCTTTAAAATTTTCAGCATCAAACTGAATAAAATTTATAATTTCTAAATTATTCAATTTATCATTCTCAATAAAATATATTCCAGTATAATGAATTGTTTTTATTAATTCTTCTTGAATTATTTCTATTCCATTTTTTTTTGTATATTTCTCAAAAATTATAAATAATTCCATTAATTTATGATAATCCTTCATATTTAAATTATTAATTATTTCAATAAACAATGAAGAAGGAAAATTTATATCATCTCTTTTCAATAAATATTCAATTAATTGACTTATATTATTAATATTAATATCTTCATTTGGTTTTGGACAATTTTGAAAATCAAATTCTTTAGGAATATATTTATTTTTATTTAAGAAAAATTTAACATATTCATTAAAATTTGAAGCAAATGATATTATTTTCTCAAATCCTATTTTTTCTTTATTTTCAAAGAGTAATTCTAAATTTGAACAATCAAGCTTAAATATTTCTGGATGAGATATTATGTATTGTGTTGCTTTTTTTTTTGATTTTATTCTATTAAAAATTTCATTAAATTTTTTTGACCCATTAAATTGATAAAATATTAAAATAAATAAATCAATATTAAAAATAATTGGAGAATTTTTAAGAGAATTTCTATAACCTTCAATTATTTTTATAGTTTCATTATATGTATTATTGTCATAATTTTTTATTATGACTTCTTTTTTATCTATAAAATGATAGAAAATTGAATTAAATATTTTTATAAGATTATCTGAAAGACCATTCGGAGTATCATTTTCTTGAATTAAAGTTAAAAAAAAAATCAAAATAAATTCATAATTTATATGATCTTTAATTTCATTAATAATTTGTTGAGTATCTTTTAATAAATATGGCATTAAATATGATTTTGAATTTGATAATAAATAGTCTTTAAAAATCATAAACTCTTGTAGATAAGTAATTTGAAAGTTATTATTAATGAAATCATATACTTCATCATTTCCAACAAATCTACCAAAGAACGAATCAAATGTATATGATATTGAAAAAATGAATTTTATATCATTTTTTTGGATTTTAATAGGATTTTTTGAAATTAAAGTTTGATTTAAATAATTTAATGTAATTATAATATTTTCTTCTGATTTTTCAAAGTTTATATTTGCTTTATAAAGATAAACTTTTCTTTTCCTTAAAGAATTATTGAATGTTTTATTTTTTTCCAAGGTTTTTTTTTTTAGATTAATTGGAATTAAATCTGCCGAATAAATTAATTCTTTGTTGATTCCACTTATTGTAATAAAGTTATTTGTCATGATTTTATCATTAGGATATGATATGAGAAAATATAATAATGTTTTTGGAATTTCCATTTTTTTAATAAAAGGATTATTAGAATTCAATTTTAAAAAAAAAGTTATTTTAAAATTAATAAATAATTTTTATTAATTATCAAAAGTATATTTAATAATTTTAATTATTATATTTAATATAAATATTTGAGTAAAGTAAACTATATTTTATTATCAAAAAAAATTTTCATTAAATTAATATAATAAATCATTATTACAAATTATCTAATATGAATAGTT
>JAJJLH010002629.1:0-16608 GCA_023806865.1 Isotricha sp. YL-2021a | reverse complement strand
TTAATATATTCTGCTGGATATAAATTACATATTAAATTTATTGATGATAAAATTAATGAGATTATTAAAAATGGAAATATTCAACATAAAAATTTATGTGATTTAAGAATTGAAGGTGGAGAATTTATTATGAATTTATTATCAAAAAGTTTTAATTTTAATATTGAACAAAATGATAATAAAAATAATATTTTTAATTTGAATTTTTATGTTGATGAGTTATATAATGTTTTAAGTTTAATAAATGAGAAATGTTATAAAATATCTGTAAGAGAAATTGGAAAAGATTATTCATTTGAATTAAATATTCATGTTAAAAAAGAGCAACAAGGGAGATTATTTAATCAAATATTAAATATGAAAACTACTAATGATTTAATTAGTGAAATTAATATTAATATGGAATCATTAGAAAATATATTAACTAGACTTTAATTTATTTTAATATAGCAATTATTTAACTATAAAAATTAATTTTAGAATTTACATCCATTTATTATCATCATTTGTATTAAATTCATATCTATTTAATTGTAATTTTGGATTATAATAACAAGGACCTGGAACATGTTCTTTATTTTTTCCTGGAAAAACAAATCTAGGAATATTTTTTTCCATTGTAAATCCTTTTAATTTTTTAATTCTATTATTTTCATCAATTTCATATAATTCTTTTTTTAATTTATTATATTCAATTTCTTTTTCATCAATTTCATTTTCTTCATAATTAATATTATCCTTTATTGTAGATTTAATATCTGAAATATATTTATATATTTTTATATTATTTCTACTATTATTTTTCTTTAGAAAAGATTTACTAATTTCATATGAACCAGGACCAGGAGAAATTTCTTTTTCTTTAATAATTTTTTTATTTTTAGTATTATTTATTTCAGTTTTAAATATTTTTGATTTATTATCATTTTTATATTTATCACTTATATTTAAATTAATATCATAAGTTCCTGGTCCAAGAATTTTTTGATAAAATTCATGTTTACTCTTATTAAATCTATTAAAAGGTGATATATAAATATTTCTTTCACTTTTTAATAAATTATTATTATATTTCCCAGGACCAATATTTGAATTTTCATCTTTTACATTAATTGGTATTTCATTTCTTCCATAATTAAATAATCCATTATATCTATAATTAATTTCATTATTATTATTTATAAAAGATGATATATTATTTGTATTATATTGTCCTGGTCCAGGATAATATTTTTCTTTTTCAATATTTGAATAATCAAATCTTGGTGAAATTTCATTATATTTTTTAATATTTATTTTATTGTTTGATATTTCATTATCATTTAATATTGAATCATTTTCATTTACGTTATATGAATAACGTAAAATTTCTCCTTTATTTGTTTGAAATAATATATTTTCTATTGTTGAAGGAATTGAACCTATTGTTTTTCTATTATATGCTGTGTATATTGGACCACGATATATTTTACCTAATTTTGTTGTACTTTTATTTAAAGAAGTATTTTGTGAAAGAGAAGATTTAGTTTTGAATTTTGGAGGATATATTGTAATTTGAGAACCTTGTTCAGTATACATTATTCAAATTATATTTAATTTTTTTTTAAATTATGAAATAAAAAAATAAAAAACCTTCTTAAAAAAGATTCAATTTATTAAAACATAATTAAAAGTCCTAATATTAACCTAAAAACTTTTCAAACAAAAAATAAAAATTCCCTAAAAAAAAAAATCATTTAATAATTACTTTTATTATATCTAACTCTAGGTGGAGTAGGTGGTCTTTTTTTCAAATATTCCTCATCAATTATCCATGCATTATTATTATTCTCAGGAGGATAAATTAAATGAGGAATCATTTGCATATGTTGATTAACAATAATCATAGCCCCAGCATTTTTATGATGACCACAATAATCAGTAGCACTAAAAACAGTAACAAGAGCACCACCAGCAAATCGTTCAAAACCATCCATAACACATTCATGAGCTCTTATAATATAACTTATTTTATTTTCATTTATAAATTGTTTAACAATATCAGGTCCGAATTTTACTATAATTCCAAGCTCATTACTATCACGCTCTTTATTAGGTAAAATACCAACTTCTTCATCACTATCAGTTGGATCACTCCATAAAATATCCATTACCATTTTATCTTCTATTTTTTTAGCATCGTGTTCAACATCAAATGGTCTTTTTAATTTTTCAATATCTGATATTTTTTTAACATTTGAACCTATTCCACCATGTAAACATAATATTTGATCATCAATTACAGCTGCAAATGGTAAATATTCAAAACATTTATTAATAAAAGAAAAAAGTGATGGATCATCATCTTCTATTTCTTCCATTGGTGAATCATCTAATCTTTCTATGCATTCATCACGAAAACCAAATGAGTAATTTACTAAAATGTCTTCATGGTTTCCTCTTAATAAATGTATTTGTTCTGGATATTTAATTTTTAAGGCAAATAATAAACATATTGTTTCTAGAGATAAATAACCTCGATCGACATAATCTCCTAGAAATAAATAATCATTTGATAATATATCACCATTTTTTCCTTCACTTGGCATTCCCCATTTATTAAAAAAATTCATTAAATCAATAAATTGACCATGAATGTCACCAAATATTTTAACTGGAGTATTTATTTTTAGAACACTGGGCTCTTTTTCTAATATTGATTTACATTGACTTACTAATTTTGATACTTCTGCTAAAGGAAAATGAAAAGGTTGTTCTGATAATTCTCTTGAATTTATTGTTGTCCAATAGCCTGGTCTTAATAAATAATTTATGAATTTATCACATAATAATTCATTTTTTGATTCTTGAATGTTTGTTTCTATATTTCCTTTTTGATCATATGTAAAATCATTTATTGTTATTTTATTTTTTTTTGTTATGGAAATTTCACCTTGTTTTATTATTGGACGTTCTAATATTGATTCCATAGGAATTTTATTTAAACTTCCACTCTTTGTTAATTTATTTTCTTCTTGAATATTATCATTTGATTTTTTTCTAATTGGTGTTTTTGCTCTTAATGATGGATCTGGTGAAATTGTTGGAGTTCTTTTTTTATAATTAGTTATATTTAAATTTCCCACTTTTAACTTTTCTTGAATATTTTCATATTCTTTTTTTAAATTCTTATTACAATTTAATAATTTTTTAACTTCAACTTTAATTAAAGAATGAATAGGTGTATCATTTCCTAAAACAAATCCACCATAAGAATAAATAATTTCTCCTAATATCCATGTACAATGACGATGATAATTAAAAGGAATTAAACATTCCCAATTATTATAAAGAATATTAAAAACTTCAACATTCATATTATTATTTAATTCATTATTTTTCCCTCCTAAAATAATAAGTAAATTATAATAAAAAACCATAGAATGTTGAAATCTTTTCTGAGGAATATAATTATTATTATTATTATATTTAACCAAACTCCATTTCCAAGCACCACTCCTATTATAACTCAATCCATACATATCATTATAAACTTCTTTATTAATCCCTCTTCCTCCAAAAATAAAAATCATATTTTTACTTTTCCCAAAATCACAAAGAGACATAGAAAAATACATTCTAGGAGAAGGAGCATCTTTTTTAATATCTAATTCTCTCCAAAAAATAATATCAAATTCAGAAATACCATTTTTATCACATCTATCAAATTTAATAATAAAAGCATCATTTAATTCTTTTTTCCCATCATTTCCACCAAATAAAACTAAATAAGGTTTATTATAAATCATAGAATGACCATATCTTTTACAAGGAATATTTCCTTCACATTCCATTTTATACCAAATTGGTTCATTTAAACCATAACTTAAATCTAAAATATATAAATTTGGTTCTGTTAATTGACTATCTATTCCATATCCACCAAATAAACTTAAATAATATTCTCCAATTGATGCACATGAATGTAAAGCACGTTTATCTGGAATTTCTCCTTGTGTATTTGTTTTAATCCATGTTGAATTTGGAGGTATAAATATGAATGTGTCGTTTAATAATTTTGAATAAGGTGATTTTCCTTGTGCTCCGCCAAAGAGAATTGATATTTTTTCATTCACTATAATATTTTAATTTTTTTTTTTTTTTTTTTTTTTGTTTTTTTTTTAAATTATTTTTACTTTTTGTTATTGTGTGACCATAAATCGATAATTCCATATGTGAATTGTTGGATAGTGTACTTGATTGAGTTGAAAGTTCTGGAGTTAGTTGACGAAATTTATGTTTTTTTGGGGTCTTTTTTTCATTTTCATTTTCTTTTTTTTTTTTTTCCATTAATTTAAAAATTTTTGTTTATTATTAATTATATATTATTATGGAATGTTATTTTATATAAAAATGATATTTGTATTTTATTTTTTTGTTTTTAATTTATTTTGTAATGTTTTATCACAAATTGTTTTTGATTTTGAAAAAAAATATAAAAGTTTTAATAAAGATAATTTTAGTGAATATGTATTAAATAATAAATTAATATCAAAAATTATTTTAGGTACACCAAAACAAGAAATACCAATTGAAATTGATTTTAATGAAGATTATTTTTATATTACAGATAAAATTGTTAACGGTAATTATGATAATACAAAATCATCTTCTTATTTAAATACTTCTAAATCAAATTCATATGCATTTGATAATATAAATGAATTATTTACAAGTCTTGAAAATTTTTATTTTAAAAATTATTCAAATAGTGAAATTTTATCAAATAATGGTTTTTTATTAATAACAAAAACAAAAAAAAAAAATTTAGAAGAATTATCAAAAATGGGATTAACAATAAAAAATTATTTAGAATTTTATAAATATAATCTTATTTTTCTATTAAAACAAAATAAAACAATAAAAACATTAACTTTTTATTTTCAATATTTAGATAATTCAAAAGGAAAATTATTTATTGGAACTGAGCCACATAATATACAAAAAAATATTTTTTCAATTGAAGATTATAAAACTCAATATTTTGATATAAGTGATTCATTTAATTGGTATTTTTATTTTAATAATATTACATTTTATAATATTTCAATTAATTATAAAAAAATTAAATTTGATGCTAATTTTTATGGAATTTTCCCACCTACAAATCTTAAAGAAGAAATTAAAGAAAAAGTTTTTAATAAATTAATAGAAGATAAAATTTGTTTTATAGAATCAAATGATAAATTTGAATTTTCTTTTTTTGTCTGTGAAAAAAATTTTGATATTAAAAATTTTCAATCTCTTAATTTTTATTTGAAAGAATTTAATTTTAATTTTACTTTAACTTATAAAGATCTTTTTATTAAAAATAATAATAGATATTATTGTATAATTCTTTATGAAAATAAATCTTTAATTGGAAGAATTAATTGGGTTATTGGAGAAGTTTTTTTAAAAAAGTATTTTATTGTTTTTTCTCAGGAAAAACAATTGTTAGGATTTTATACAAAAATAAATACTTCTACATCTTTCAATATACCAATATCATGGATTTTAACTTTTGTTTTTTTTATTATTTCTTTAATTTTAGCTTTTGTAGTTTATAAATTATTAACTCAAAAGAAAAGAAAAATTAGAGCTAATGAATTGGAAGATGATATTGATTATATTCAACAAATATAAAATTGTTCAATAAAATTGGTTTTATAAAAGAAAATGTTTATTAATATTTAAAATTATTTATTTTAAAATGTTAATTTATTATAAAAATATTTAACAATTTATTATATTTATTTTTTTATTATTTAGTTTATATAATTATTATTTTTTTAATAGAATTAATCGTTATTCATTTTTTCTATTCATTTTATTTAAATACATATTTTTTTATATTCCTAAACATTATTTTAACAAATAATTAATTTAATACAAAATTATAATTTAAAAAAAATTTAGAAAATTAAACCCTTCATTTAATAATAAAAAAAAAAAATTTTTTTAAAAAAATAATCAATTTTAAATAATAAAAAGATTAGTATTTTTTTTAATAAAAGCAATGATATAAAAAATTGTTAATATTTAAAATTTAAGATGGGAGTATGTTGCACAAGAAATGAAGGTATATAAAAAAATAACAAATTAGAAATAACTAAAACATATGAAGATGCTCAACCAGTCACAATAAATGTAATCAAAACATTTAAAAATGAAAAACACAAGTCAAAAAAATTTGATTTAAAAAAACATAAAACAGAATTTAAAAAAAAAATAAAAGTACATAAAATGAATAAAATTCCAGGACAAAATTTTATAGTTTCATATAGAATTGCTACAAGAAATATTCAATTAAAAAAAAGATTTACATCAATGGCAACAGTAATGAATATGAAAAAAAATGAAGAATATGAAGATGAAATTGAAAGAAAATTATTAGAAGAAGATGCTAATAATAATAATATAAAAGAAAAAGAAAGTATTAAAAAAAAAAGTTCAAATGGAAGAAAAGATATAAATAAAAAAAATGCTAAAACTGGAATTGACAAAAATCCAAAAGTAACTGAAAAAGAAATGAGTGAAGAAGAAGAAGAAAAAATAAAAGAAATATTTTCTAATTTATTTGTATTTGATGTTTTCCCTGAAGAAATAGTAAATACAATATTAACTTCATTAATTTATGTTTTAATATCAAAAGGTGATAGTTTATATCATAAAGGAAATCAATGTTTTTATTTTTTTATTGTTGTAAATGGAATAATGGAAAGTATAAAAATTGATGATAAAGGAAATGAAATAAAAAAACAATATAAAAAATGGGATTATTTTGGTTTAGAAAATTTATTTACTAAAAATGAATATATTAAATTAGATCATGATATGATATGTATTGAAAATGCTTCAGTTTTTGCTTTAGATAGTGAAAAATTTTTACAAATTAAACAAAAAATTATTAATATTAGATTAAAAGAAAGATATGATTTTATGAATGAAATTATTTTTTTTAAAAATTTAGAAAGTGTCATTAAAAGAAATATTGCTGAGAAAATGGAATTAATTACTTTTAAAAGAGGTACTAAAATTATTTCTACTGATGATCCAAATCCAAATACAGTTTATTTATTAAAGAGAGGTACTGTTAGTTGTAAATTAGGAAATACTGAAATTTCTATTTTAAATCATCCTGCTTTTTTTGGTTTAATTGCTTTATTATTAAATAAAAAAAGAACTTTAGATGTTTATGCTAATGAAATTTGTGAATGTTTTGTAATTACTAAAGAAAATTTAATTGAATGTATTGGAGACAATTATTTAGAAAATATTTTATTATCAATTTTTCAAAGTATTATTACTAATGATCAATATTTAAATGAATTAATTCCTGAAGATAAACTTGAAAGTTTTTTTAAACTATTTCATGTTGTAAATTATACGAAAAATGAAGGTATAAATGACAAAAATAAAGAAAGAAAAGTAACTACAAAGAGATTAATAATAATAATAGAAGGTAATTTTATTGATATTAATAAATCTAAAATTGCTTACTCAAAAGAAAATATTATAGGAGAAGAATCATTAAAAAATTTAATTGATATTCCAAATAATTTAAAATCATATCCAGATACAATAACATTAGAAGCAGATTTACAAGAAATAGAAAATTTTTTAGGTGATGATTATAAAGAAATAACAAATAACTTTAAAAAAAAAATAAAAAGAATAAGAGAAATACCATTATTAAGTAAAATCTCAGAAGATTTTATTAAACAAATAGCAAATGATATAAAAAAAGAATCTTTTTTAAAAGGAACTGATATTTTAAAAGAAGGTGAAAAAGGAGAAAAATTTTATATTATTACAAGAGGAACTGTAAGAGTATCAAAAGAAGGGAAAATAATAAGAGAATTAGAAAAAAATTCTTGTTTTGGTGAAATAAGTTTATTAAGAAATGAAGATAATCGTTCAACAACAATAACAGCAATTACAAATGTTATATGTTATTCTTTTTCAAAAAGTGCTTTTTTAAAATTAGCAGAAAAGAAAGTAATAAGTGATTATTTATTAATTCAAATTCAACTTCAAGATGAATCAATTTTATTTGAAAATTTAAATTTTATCAAAAATCTTGGACAAGGAAAATTTGGTAATGTATCCTTAGTACATAATTCATATAATTTTTATGCAATAAAAGCAATTCAAAAAGGAGAAGCAAATTACAATAAACGTTTTGCAGATTATTTAATAATGGAAAGAACAATAATGTTATCACTAGATCATCCATTCATAATAAAATTTGTAAAAAGTTTCAAAAATAAATATTATGTATTTCTCTTAATGGAATATATCCATGGAGTACCCTTATCAAATTTAATGTCAAAATATAAGCAATTAAATATTAAATTAGTAAAATTTTACTTAGCATGTATCTTATTAGCAATAGACTACTTACATAGAAAGAGAATAATACACAGAGATATAAAACCAAGTAACATAATGGTAAATTCAAATGGATATATAAAATTAATAGATTTTGGTGCTTCAAAAATATTAAATGATTATACAAGTACAATAATAGGAACACCACATTATATAGCACCAGAAATTTTAGAAGGAAAAGGTTATTCATATTCATGTGATTTTTGGTCAATTGGTATTTTAGCTTATGAAATGGTTTATGGAGAACTTCCCTTTGGTAATTATGCTAATGGAATTTTAGATATTTATAAAGCTATTATGTATAATAATGGTTTTCATTTTCCTTATGAAGATGTTTCTCTTTCTTATATTAATGAAATGATTAGTGGATTACTTGCTAAAAAAATTGAAAGGAGATTATGTATTTTTTCTAAGATTAAAGCTTTGGATTTTTTTTTTGATTTTAATTGGAATGAATTGATTAATTTAGATGCTAAACCACCTTTAATTCCTGATGTTCAAAATATGAAAATGTTCTTTTATTCTAAACAATATAATACTAAGTATTCTGAGTTTATTGATAAAAAAATTCCAGAGGCTATTAATGGAAATATTTATCAATTGAATAAATATGATGAAAGATGGGAAGATGAGTTTTGAATTTTTTTTTATTTTTTTTACTGGTTGAAAATTCTTTTTTTTCTTTTTTCTTTCTTCATTGAATTTTTTTATTTTTTTTAATTTTGGTTTTTGTATTTTAAGGATTTTTATTGTAAATGAATTAGTATTTCATTTGTATTTTATGATAATTATTATAATATATTTTTATTTTGTTTATTTGAATAAATGAAAAAAAAATGTTCAATAAGAATAATAATGAATAGTTTAAAATAAATAAATATAAATTTTGTAAAAAAACAATAAAAAATATTCTTTTTTTAATCAAAAATCATATTTTTATTTTTTAAAATAATATATTTAAATCAATTATAAAAAAATCTAAAAATAAAATAATACAAATTAATATTACAACATTAAAAATATTATTTAAAAAAGAAAACTATAATTTCATTTATTAAAAAAATAAAATTTTAATAAATTTCATTTAAACTAATAAAAAGATATCAAAATCCTAACGATTAATAATACAAGGATGAACAGTACAACATTTTTTATGAAACATTTTTTTACAATCATTACAATAAATAACATTTTCAATATCAAAAGCATAAATAATTTCTTTACTCATACACATAATACATCTTCCTCCTTTATATAAACAAGTTTGACAATCTTTTAAAATATGATCTTCCATTTTTTTTTCAAAAACAGTTAATTTATCAAAAAAACTTAAATCATTAATTTCAACTAAATCTCTTAAAGAAAATAAATTTTCATGTAATAATAAATATTGATATTCTCCTAAAACTTCTTTAACAAATTCATCTTTATTATCACATTTCATTAAATCGAAAATTTTATGAATTTTTCTTTTTAAAATTAAAGCAGAATGTAAAACTTCAGTTCTTTTAATAATTGGATCAGTTTGTTTAAAATAAATAACAGGTTTATCATACCATTTTTCTAAAAGTTCTTTTGCTTTTTTTGATATTGAAAATTTTTTAAATGACCATTTTTTTAATAAAAAATCTGGAATAATTGAATAATCTTCACTAACACAATCTTTACATATAAATCTTAAATAATATGAACACCAATATATATTTTCTGTAGGCATTCCCATAAAAGTATTAAATTTTTTTTTACAAAAGAAACATTGATAATTTTGTTCATTTATTGTTATTGGTTTTTTTGAAGAATTTTTTGTTTTGAATTTTATAAAAGGTTCTTTTTTATAGTAGTTATTTAAATAAAATAATATTGAATTTGTTAGTTTTATTTCTTTTTCATGAAATAATACAATATCTTTTTTACTATATAAATTTTTATCTGATTTTCTTGTTATTTTAAAATATTTATCAATAGGATAATACATTTTTTTATTTGGATTTAATATTAAATCATATTTTGTTTTTATATTTTCTTCATTTTGATTTGGTATATTTTCTTTTTTTTTATCTTTAATAAAATTGGTATTTTGTTTTCTTACATTTTTTTGTTTAAAAGTATAAAATTCTTCTTTAAGACAATTTTGTAAATCACTAATTTTAGTAATGATATAATTTTCTTTCTCAGTTTGAAATTTAGAAAAAAAATTTGCTTGTTTCTCATCAAAATTTTTTTTATTAATACTTTTCGTAGTAGAAATTTCTTCAATATCATTATTATTAATATCAATTAAAGGAGTTTCATTTTCTTTTTCATCATTATCAATTGCCATAAAAATACTTTCCATTCCCATTTTTCTTCCTTCTTCTTCATAAGGATTATTTAAATCTATTGTAGCACGAGAAAAAAACATAGAATTTAAATTATTAGTTTTTTTCTTTTCAATAGGTTCAATATTTAAATTAGAAACAAAAACATTTTTATCATTTGGTTGTTTCATTATAGGACTTAAAAAATCTAAATCATCTTCATTTTGTTCTTCATTTTTATTTTGTTGTATTCCTTGTTTATATTGAAAATATTCATCATTTAAATCAGTTTTAATTTCAATTAAATGAATAGTATTTAATTTATTACATAAATTTAATATTTGGTCTTTTTTTGTTGCAATTAATGAACTTTTATCATAGAATTTTTTATCAAAATTTTGAATATAAATTTCATTAACACTTTCATAAAATGATTTCTCAGTAATACTTAATAAAATCCATAACATTCCTCTTTCTGAAGGACGTCTTACTTTATCATATAAATTACAAAAACGAACTGAGGGAATTTGATAATATTTTGATATGTAATTCCAATAGTGATTTGTGTCTTTTTTTGATATTGGATTTTGATTTTGTGTTAAGTCTAATCGAAGTTTATTTGATAATATTATATCAAAATTGAATACTATTTTTTTTATACATATTGATACATCTTTTTTTACTTGTTGTGATGCTGGTAATGGAGTTAAGTTTAGTTTTTCTAATTGGGTTATTAATTCTTCTATTGTTGATAATGGGTCAGATTTTTTTTCCATTTTTTTTTAAATTAAATTCTTTTTATTTTTTTTGAGATTGTTTTGTTTAATTTTTAAATTAAGGAATTTTTTATTATAAATAAATAAATAAATAATTATTAATTAATTTATTTTGAAATTATTTTCAGAATTTATTTTTTTATAATATAAACCTTTTTTTTTTAAGTCTTCAATTAAATTGTTTTTCCTTCTTAAAATTGCATCATCATATATTCTTTCTCTTTTTTCTAAAATTTCATATTGTTTAGGATTAACTTTTTTTTCTATTTCTAACTCTTTTAAATAAATTTCTTTAGCTGATTTAGTAAAAAAATCATATCTTGGTTTAGAATTAATTTTAAATTTTTTTTTAATTTTATTCTCTTTAAAACCAATTAATTTAATTTTTTCTCTTTCAGATTCATTTTTCATTTTAATAGCAGATTTAATTCTATATTTAAACTTATTATTATCTAATTTAACAGTTTTATTCATAAAAAGATTATCATTATTATTTAAATCATTATTCATCATACTTGAAAATTTTAAAGTTTTAGGAATATGAATTTCACAATAAGAATTATGATTTAAAACTTTATCTGGAATTTTATAATTAATAAAATCTAATTGAGTTTTATGATGTTCTGGATTATTACAATGACAAAAAGTTCTAATAAAATATACTTCTTGTTTAGTTGGGACATAATCTCCTATTGTAAATTGACTTAATCTATGTGTATTGTTTTCATTTTTTTTACTTTGATTAAATATTGAATTTCTTAAATTTCTTCGATTATGATATTTTTTAATTTGATAAAATAATATTTTGTCATTTTCATTTTTTATATAATTTAATAATGTTTTTAATATTAAAAGTTTAGAATTGTTTTCTATTTTATTTTCTAATTCATAATTTTTTATTGATGATGTAATTTTTTGGATTATTATTGAGTTTTTTGCTTTTATTTGCTCTTTTAAATCATAATGAATGTTATATTCATTTAATAAATTAACTTTTGTTTCTTTGTTAAAAAAATTTTTTGTTTGTAAATTTGAACAATGTTCTTTTAATAAATCAATTAAATTTTCTTCATTTTGAACTTTTTGATTTCTAGATTTATTACTTATTTCTTTTTGAGATAAATTAGTATAATAATAAATTTTATTATCTAAAATAATAACTAGTTTTTCTTTTTCATTATCATATATAATATCTTTAATAATCGCATTTTTCATATTAATAAATAATAAAATAAATAAAAAAAAATTAAAAAAATTCTTCATAATAAAAAAACTATTATAAAAAAACAATTTATTGTTCATCTCCTTCATCCTTATTATCCTCATCTTCCTCTTCTTCATCTTCAAATTGTTTTTTCATATTATCAATTTGTTCTTGAATATTCTTTTCAGTACCTTCATCAAGAACAGTAGGATTTCTTTGTAAAATAAAACTTCCTCCTTTCTCTTCAATACATTTCTTAACAACTTTAAGAGCATCTTTCATAACTCTAATTCCTTCATTTTTATTAATAGTAACAACAGTACATTCATATGAAGGAGAACCAATAACTTTAAATTTAATTTTAATTTCATCAGTTGATTGTTTTTCTCCTTCTAATAAAGCATATTTTATAGCATCAATACCTTCAAATTTTAAACATTTTAATATAAAATCAGTTCTAATTTTCACTGGTTGAGTTACCATTCTTTGTTTTAAAATTTCTAGAAAATGTTGTTTTATATCATCATCAATTTTAAATTTGGAAAAAATATCTTCTTCTTCATTTAATATTTTTTTAAAAGCATAATAAGCATGTCCATATTCTTTATATAAAGGCCAGCAGAATAAATTATATAAATATTCTATATTTTTGTTTGTTTTTAATGCTAATTCTCTCATTATTCCATGAACTGTTTTTGATTTTTGATATTTTTCTTTGCATTCTTCCACTTCTTCAGCTTTCACACTTTTTTTTGATAAATCAATATAATTATTTTTTGTGTCTACTCTTAAAACTCTTAAAACTTCTTCTTTTCCTTCTTTAACTAATCGATTTATGAAATTTACTCTTCTTCTTGATATTTCTCCTGAGTATAACATTCCTTGAATGTTGTTATATTCTAGTAATTCTACGTAGGCACCGTCTTCTATTATTTGTTGGATTTTACACTATTTTTATTTAATTTTTTTTTTTTTTTTGTATTTTTTTTTATATTTTTTTATTTTACCATTACTATGTCATCCACGTTTGGGAATTTTTGCTCATACATACGACATTTTATTCTTTTGTAGTCTTCTTGACTGAATTCTTTTTTTTCTTTTGTGTCTTTCATTTTTTTTAAATGATATTAATTTTTTTTAGATTTTTTTTTTTGGTTTAATTGATTTATTGGATAATAAAATATTTTTATTTAATTGTAATATTATATATTTATTTTATTTAATTTATATCTAATAGAAATAAGACAATCATTATATACTGTTTATTTGAGTTCTTTTTTCAAATTATCTTTATTATTTTATATAGATTTTTTGAATTTTTTTTGATTTATCTTTTTCTTTTTTATTTTAATTTATTCTATTTATTCACTTTATTCTCCTTTTACTATTATTTAAAGTCAAATATTAAAAAATATAAATTAAAAATAATATTTTATTATTATGCTTTTAAAATAATAAAAAAAGAATAAATAATAAAATGAACAATTATCATTCAATAATAAACACATTTGATATATATGGTTATCGTCCTCATTTATTTATAGGAAATTATCAAAGAAGTGGAAGTTTCATAGGATTAATATTAACTCTTTATTCATTAATATTTATGATAGTAATTTCATTTTATTTTATTTTACAATTATTTGATAAAAAAAAAGTTTTTGTTACTCACACAATAAAAGAAAATAATAATGAAACAATTTTAGAAGTTTCAAAAAATACTTTTTATTTCAGTATTGAATTACTAGATCCTTATTCATATAATGTAATAATGAATGAAAAAATTTTTTACCCAAAAGCCTATTATAGAAAAGCAATTAGAAATAAAGAAAATAACTCATTTTTCAATTGGACTATTAAAGAATTAAATATATCCAAATGTTCATTAAATGATTTTCATATTAATTATCAAAAAATAATTTCAAATCAAGCTTTAAATCAAAGATATTGTATTAAAAATTTAAATGAAAGTATATTTGGAAATTTCCAAAATGAAAAACACTCATTTATATATATTGAACTTTATCAATGCAAAAATACAACAAAAAAAAAAAATTGTTTACCAGAAGAAAAAATAGATTATTATTTAAATGGTACCTTTATAAAAATAATATATCAAGAAATTAATTTTGACCCTATAAATTATAAAAGTCCAAATCAACCTTTAATAAATGAATATTATACTACAATTAGTAATAAATATTTTAAAGATATACATTTATATTTTAAAGAAATTGAAATTGCAACAAATGAAGGAATATTTTTTGATAGGAAAAAATCAAAAAAGTTTACACAATTTGCTGATGTAAAAGATATGATAAGTTTTAAAAATAATTCTGAAAATTTTGCTGAAATAAGTATTAAAAGTTATAAAAAAACTGATTATTATTTGAGAAGTTATATTAATTTAGAAACCGTTGTTGCTGATATTGGTGGATTTGTTAAGTTTATTAATATGTTTTTTTATTTTTTACATTATATTTTTTTACAAGGAGGGATTAATCAAAAAATAATAAATAAGTTGTTTTTTATAAAAAATGATAAGTTTTTATTGAATAAAGGTAATCATTTGTCGATTATAAATAAAAATTATTCTAATCATATTATTAATAGAAATAGTAATCATAATTTTTTAAACGATAGTTCTACAATTGATTTAAAAAAAACTAAATATAAGAAAAGTAATTCAAATCTTAATGTTAAGGATTTGAATAATAATCCAAAACTTAATATTAATGATAATAAAAGTAATTCAAATTATAATATTAAAATAAATGAACATAAATCCTTTAATGATAAAAAATTAATTTTTTCTTCTATTATTGATAAACAAATTAATTCTAATGTTGGACTAAATAATATTCTTTCAAGAAATAGAAGTTTTAAAATAAGTAATAAGAAATTTAAAAAATTACAATTAAGTTATTTAGATAAATTATTTTTCATTTGTAAATATCACAAATCAAATGAAAATATTAAATTTTATATAAAAGGTTTAAATATGATTAAAACTAAATTAGATATGATTTATATTGTTTCTGAAAGTTATAAAAATGATTTACTTAAAAGTTTAATTTTAAATGAAAATCAAGTTAAAATATTAGAAAGATTATATAAACCAGATTTACTTGAAACTGAAATTAATAATAATTTAACTAATATTGAATATTCATCTGAATATTTAGATAAGGAAGGTATAGAATCATATATTTTTATTAAAACTAATTCTGTTTTAATTCCTGATGAAGAAAGAATAAATAAAACAAATATATATGATTCATTCTTTATTGATTTAATAGATAAACAGTATTCAATTTAATAATAATTTTATAAATATATAGTATCTATATTTTTTAATTGGTTAATTGGAGTTTAAAAATATAGTAATGTAAATTTCAAATAAAAATAATATTGGTTTAGTTTTAAATCTTATTTGGTTATTAATAAAAATTTTAGTGATATTATTTAATATTTTAAAATTATGTATTAAAATAAATTAAAGTCTAGTTAATATATTTTCTAATGATTCCATATTAATACTAACTTCATTAATTAAATCATTAGTAGTTTTCATATTTAAAATTTGATTAAATAATATTCCTTGTTGATCTTTTTTAACATGAATATTTAATTCAAATGAATAATCTTTACAAACTTCTCTTATAGATATTTTATCACATTTTTCATTTATTAAATATAGAACATTATATAATTCATCAATATAAAATCTTAATTTATTAATATCATTTTCCTCAATATTAGGATTATTTGTCCTAGTTAATAAATTCATAATAAATTCTCCACCTTCAATTCTTAAATCACATAAATTTTTATGTTGAATATTTCCATTTTTAATAATCTCATTAATTTTATCATCAATAAATTTAATATGTAATTTATATCCAGCAGAATATATTAA
>JAJJLH010002628.1:0-16631 GCA_023806865.1 Isotricha sp. YL-2021a | reverse complement strand
TATTATTTTTATTTAAAATGATATTATCATTATTAATATTATTTTTATTTAAAATGATATTATCATTATTAATATTACTTTTATTTGAAATGATATTATCATTATTAATATTATTTTTATTTAAAATGATGTTGTCGTTGTTAATATTATTATTATTTAAAATGATATTTTCATCTCCAAACAAATTTCCATTTTCATTTTTTATCTTATTATCTTCATTAATACCATAATCGGGTCTATTTGTATTATTTAAAATATTAATATTGTTATTTGAATTATTATTATTTTTATTATTTATATTATTTATTATTTTATTTTTATTCTCATTTTCTATAGGTTGATTTTTATTATAATGATTAATAATATTATATGGATTATTTAAATTATTTTGAATATAATTATTTTCATTATTATTTGGTTGATTTGTATTATTTAATATAATATTATTATTATTCATATTTTTATTATTGTTGATATTTAAATTTTTTGATATATTATTATCCCCAAAAAGAGTATCAAAATAATCATTTGAATTATTATTATTATTCCCTTTATTGTTAATAATATTATTCATATTTTGATTATTTATATTTAGATTTTCATTTTTTATTTTATTAGATTTTTTTTTTGAAATTGAAAAATTAATTTCTCCATTTTGATTATTATTAGGTTCCATAATATCAAAATTAACTATTTCTTTCTGTTCACCAATTTTATTTATTACTGCCTCATCTTCATCATCATCAAAAAGAACATCTGCAATTTTTTCTTTGTTATCATTTTTTGACATTATTTTAATTTATTAATAATTAAAAAAAATGAAATTTATAAAGATGAATAATATATTAATTATTTGTAAAAAAAAGTTGATTAAAATTTCAATTTTTCAATTACATTTAAATATTTATAATATTATAAAATAAAAAAAATTAATAAATAGACAATATTATTAATTATTATTTTTTTATTCATCAGAATCATATATAAAATCATATAAACCAGGATTTATTAGTGCATTATCTTCTATTATTCTTTTTTTTCTTTTTAAATGTTCAGAAGAATAATTTCTTTCAATTTTTCTTCTTGGAAGAAAATAAATTTTATTATCTCTTTTTTGGATTTTATCTTTTAATTTCTTTAACTTTTTAAATTCATCTTCTTTTTGTTTTTTATTTTTTTCAATTTTTTTATTTTTCTCAATTTCACTTTGAACTTTTTTAAATAAATCAAAATAAATTTCTTTATTATTTTTTTTAATTGAAATTTGAGAAATAAGAAAATCAATAATTAATTCAATTTTACTTAACATATCCATCATTTCACTTTCTTTAGAATGAATTTTTCTTGGAATTAATATATTTATATTAATAATATCTTCTAAATTAATTTGTGAACATGTATTATATAAAGTAATAATAGAATTATATAAATTTGGTTTTCTTTTTTTAATTTCAATATATCCTTGATCAAATATACTCATACGTTCTTTTTTTTTAATATTTTTTATAGATTTTGTATTTTTCATTATTTCTAATAAATTATTTATTTCCTTATTTAAAACTTCAAATTTATGTTTTTGTATATTTAATATATTTTCTTTTTCTTGAATATCTTCAGTTTCTATTTTAATTTCATATTCTTTTTCTTTTATTATTTCATCTCTTTCTTTTTTCAATTCTTGAATTAACTTTTTATTTTTATTATATTCATCAAGATAATTAATTGTTTCATATTCAAATTTTTTAATTTTATCAAAAAATTCTTCAGGAGTTGAAAAACATAAATTATATTTATAATCTCTAATTCTTTTTGCTTCTCTTAAAGAAATATTTTTATAAATTCCCACTAATGTTGGTTTTGATGTTAATATTTTATCAAAATATATTATACTTTTTCTTGATGATTTTCTTTCATTTTTTTTTTTTGTTAATTGTCTCTTATATTTATATTTTATATCATTTTCTTCTCCAGAAAAATTTTGAGGATTACTAAAAATTTTTTTTATATTTTCATCAGTTTCTTCTATTAATGATTTATAATAATTTGGTAAATCTAATTTTTTTTCTTTAACTAATATTTGAAAAAAAATCCATCTAACTATATTATTTTTATCTGATAATTGTTTACGAATTAATGTTTCAATTTGTGTTAATTCATTTTTATGTTTTATTATTTGTTGCAATAAATTTGTATTTTTTGATTTTTCAATTTCTCTTTGATTTTCTAATACTCTTATATAATCACTAAATTTTTGAAAAAAACTTTCATGAAATAATTTATTTGCATTTTTCATTGAGTTAATTATATTATCTATACTATCAAAATTATTGTCTTTCATTTCTTTTACTCTAATTGTTCTTTCGTTTTTAATATTTATTGTATATTTATTTAATATTATTTCTCTTGTTTTATTTATTATATCTCTGAAACTTTGTTTTTTTTCTTTTAATTTATTTATTTTGAAATCAATTTTGGTTTTTGAAGGAATTTTTTCTATATTTTGAGTATTTGTTTCAAAAATATTTAATAATTTTAAATCTGATTTATAATTTTTATTTAAATCTTTCTTATTTTTTTCTTCTTTTTCTTCTTTCTTCTTTTTATTTATTTTCATAATTTTAGTATCTTTTTCATCTTCTGTTGAAAAATTTCTATAATGTTTTATTGTTCTTTCAGTTTGAATTGTTCTAAAAGGAGTTTCAGTTATATATAAATTACTAATACTATTATTACTATTAAGAGAATTAAAATTATAAATATTAGAATTTATATTTCTAGATCGAGAACTTTTAATATTTAAAGTGTCAAATATATTTTGTTCTTTTTTTTTTTTATTTTTTATGTTTTTAATATTTGATAAATGATTAATTGAAGAATTCATTGTTGTTAATGTTTGATGATTTGATAGTAATGGAAATTGATTATTATTTCTATAATGTGACTGAGTCACTATTGTGTTAAAACTATTTTTTCTTTTATTATCTTCAGATAATACTCTTTCCTTTTCCCTTCTTTCAAATAAATAATAATTTGTATATTTTAAATTTGGAATTTTTATAAAATCTATTTTTTCCATTTATATTTAAAAAATGAATTATTTATTATATAATTATTAATAGAAATAATATTCAATTTTTAAATCATATATTAATTATATATATTAAATTTTTAAATAGATATTTAAAAAATAATAATTAAAACATATATTTAATATATATGAAAATGTTAGGAAATGGCATTTTAAAAATAAGATATAATAACAATATCCAATTAACAGATAATTGCTCTATCATAAAAAATAAAAATAGAAATAATTTTCAAACTCAAACATCAATTAATAATAATTCATTAAGATTAAAAGATTTCTTAGGAAAATATGATAAAAAACAAAACATAAAATTTAACTCAAATTCATTACCAAAAATATCAAAAGAAAAAATACCAAATCAAATAAATAAATGTTTTAAAAATCACTATTCAAAAGAAAAATATGTATATACTTTAAAATTAAAAAAAAAAATTTTTTTATTAGATAATCAAAACACAAATGAAAATAAAAATCCAAATACTATTTCAATAAAAGAACCAATGAATTATATAATAGGAAAGACAATAACTTATAGTACAACAGGGAATTTAAAAAAATGTAAAAATAAAATAAATGGTATAAATTATTATGTAAAAATATATGATGAAAATGAAAAAGAAAGAAAATATTTAATAGAAAAAGAAATATCATTAATTAAAGATATATGTCATCCTAACATAATAAAATTTATTAAAAAAATAAAAATTGAATCAACAAATTATATAATAATGGAATATGTAAATGGAATAACCTTATCATCATTTATAAAAAATCAACAAAATAAAAAATTAAATGAAATAACAACAAAAAGAATTATATATCAGTTAATATCAGCAATATCTTATTTACATAAAAATAATATTTGTCATAGAGATTTAAAATTAGATAATATATTAATAGATGATAAAATAAATATTAAATTAATAGATTTAGGTTATTCAATATATTTTAATAATAATACTTATTTAAATTATTATGATGGAAACATAAATTATTTAGCTCCTGAAATAATAAAAAAAAAAAGATATAATGGTTTTGCAGTTGATGTTTGGAATATTGGAATTATTTTATATTATTTATTATGTGGTTGTTTTCCTTTTAATAATAATAAAAATAGAGAAGAATTCTTAGAAAATAAAATTTCATTTCCTGATTATTTATCTTTTGAAGTTAAGGAATTAATTAAAAAAATGCTTTGTGTTAATCCAATTAGTAGAATTACTATTAATAATATTTTAAGAAATGAATGGTTATTGAATACAATTAATATTTTTAATTGATGTATTAACTTATTTTTATGTTACTTTATATTATAGAAATCCCTTTTTTTATGTATTTAAAAATGTATATATATGACAACTTTTTTTCATTTATCTTTTTAAAAAAATATTTAAATAAATAAATAAATATTTTTATAAAAAATATTTATAATTAATAAATAAATTAAATCTTTTATATTATATATTATATCTTCAAATTAAAAATGAATATTATATCTTCATTCTTTTCCTATTATTTTATTTACAAATTAATTGTTTTGTTAGATATATTGAAAGTTTTTGATGTATTGACATTAATTTTGATATTAATTTAAATCCAAAACTTAATTTTTTAATTTCATTTAAATTATTCCCAATTACATTTAATAAATAATCATAACTCTTTTCATCACAAACGCAAAGTGCTTTTTGAATAATATAATTACCAAAAGGATTTGTAATTAATTCAATAATATTTTCTTCTTTCTCAAGAATTTTTTCAAGTAATATTGAATGAATTTCTTTACAATTAAATTCTAAACATTTTTCAATTGCATTAGAAGAATATTTTGTTTTACAAATAATTAATAATTGAGGTAAAATTTGTTTAATTGTTTTTATTTTTAAATCTAAAGGTTCTTTTTCAATAATATATTGAAAAACATAAGTACCATATTGTTCTCTTAATAAAATAAATATATTATCAAAAAATAATTTTAATATTTGTTCTCTAATATTTAATGGTGATATTTGTAAACATTTTTGAATTGAACAACAACCAAATTTATTTGTTGAAATTGAGAAAAAATTATTTTTTATATAATCATAAATTAATTCATTTTTTGGAAAAGGAATTTTTTCAAGATATTTTTGTATAATATGATTTCCATGTGAAGTTAATATTAATTTATCAATTGATTTAAATAATAATTGATTAAATTTATCAAGTATATCTTTTTTATTTTCAATAATTGAAATTAATTTTTGTAAAACTCTTGTTCCATAAGTATTAATTCCAATTAAATAAAAATTATTTTCAATAATATTTAAAAAAATATCAAGATTTTCAATTGATAAAACATCAATGACAGTTTGAAATAAATAATTTCCAAATTGATCACACATAAGATTAATAAATTCTTTTTCTGAATAATTCTTATAAAGATAAGGAAAAAATACATTATTTGTAAAATTTTTTTCATTTCTTAATTTAATTTGTAAGTAACGACTTCCATTTTGATCCATAATTAAAAATGGAGAAATCTGATTAATATTTTTTTCATTTATTAAAGATGAATTAAAAAATAAAAATTGATTATTTTCTAATTGTATATTTTGATTTTGTGAAATGGAAATATTTTGATTTTCTTCATTTACTTTTTTATTTAATGAATTTGGTTTTATTTCTTCAAAATTATTCAAAGATTTTTTTTGAAGAATAAAATTTCTACTCATGCATTTTTTAAAATATTCTTTGTAATAATTGTTCTGCTCATAACTTAAAAAATCAGAAAAACTAAAATATTAATTAAAAAAAATTTTTACTAGTTATAAATACTTGGAATGAATTTATTATCTTCAATTTCAATTTTATCATCAGACATTAAAGAATTTTGCATATGATTTTGACCAAAAATTTGTGATTTTAAAACATAATTTCTACTTTGGAGAAACATTTTTTCATTTGTTCTTAAAGTATCTAACATTTAATAATTTTATTTATTAATATAGTTTTTTAAATTTGGTTTATATATTCTTTTTCAAAAGATTTTTTTTTTTTTATTGTTTTTTTTTAAATTTTATTTTTTATTATAAATTTTTTTATTATTTTATTTATTATTGATTATTTTTTTATTACAAGTGAAGTTGAATATTTAACATTAATTTATTTTAATGATTATTTTTTTTTACATTAATTTTTTTTTAATGTATTTTAGAAGGAGTTTTAATTACCCAAACAGAATTAGAATATTCACTAAAAGTCTTCATTAATTTATTTAATTTACTTTCTTGAATATTTAAATTATTTTCTTTTAAATAATTCTTTATTTGTTGTTTCTTAACTCCATTTTCTTTACTTATATAATCAATTAATTTTAATCTTATATCATTATTTTCATCATCAATATTTTTTAAAAAACAATATTTTTCTTTTATAACTAAACAATAATTA
Organism: Isotricha sp. YL-2021a; assembly: GCA_023806865.1. Classification (NCBI taxonomy): domain Eukaryota; phylum Ciliophora; class Litostomatea; order Vestibuliferida; family Isotrichidae; genus Isotricha; species Isotricha sp. YL-2021a. The sequence continues at coordinate 10,111 of JAJJLH010002628.1, read as the reverse complement.
TTAATTTCATTTCTTATTTTTTTTACATTTTCATCATCATTTAAATCAATTTTTAATTCATTACAAATTAATTCTAATAAATCACTATAAAATAAACAATCATAATTTGCAAAAATATTATTTATTGTATTTTCAATAATACTTCCAATAACACTTTTATTTTGATTTTCAAAATTTTGATTAATAAACAAATCTTTATTATCTTTCTTTTGATTATTTTCAATATCAATATTATTATTATTCATAGAAATTTGATTATTATTAATTTGTTTATTTTTATTCTCAAAATCATTTTCTTCAATAGGAATATCATAATCTCCAGTAACAGTTTCATCAACAATATTTTTAAGTAACAAATCATAATATTGTTCATTACTAAGTAAATTATCATATTTATTAGAATAATCAATATTTGAAATTTTATTTAATACTTGATTAGAATCAATTGTATTTGGTTGAAATAATTGATATTGAATATATTCTAAATTTGAATTTTCTTTTTCTACTATCATATTATTTCTAAAATCTCTTTTATCTTTTTTTTTAATTGTTATATCTTTTTCAAAAGATGAAAAATCATGTCTAAATTGATAAACAGTTGATATTGGTGTTAAAAATAATTTTCCATTTTTAAATATACCAATACATAAATTTGTATTTGAATCTATTTTTTCTCCTTTCATTGTTTGAGTTTTTGAATAATTATATGATCTATTATCTAAATATTGAGGATCAATATTAACTTCTAATTTCATTGATGAATGATCTTTATTTATTGATAATGTGTTAAAAGTTTCTGTTTTTAAATTATCTTTTGGAATTAAGGGAAATTGGAATAAACTAACTTCATTTTGGAATTCTCCTGAATATATTATATCTATTTCTTCCTCAATTTCATCATCAATTTCCATTTTGTAATTTTGAGGATAATTAAATTTATTTTAATTCATTTTTTTATATTTTTTTTTTATTATTAATTTAAAAAGAATATTTTTTAGAATTTTTATATGAGTTAAAGAATTATTTTAAGTTTTGAATATGAGAATTAAATGTAATTTAAAAAAATTAAAATGTTGAATTTTATTTTGAATTAATGATTAATATTTTTAATTGTTATTAAAAACTTTTTTATATTTATATTTTTGAATATTGATAATTAATAAATATATCAAAAAAATAAAATACTATAAAATTCTATTTAACAAAAAATCTATATGACAGTATTGAACTCTTGACCAACCTACTTTGTTTAAAAAAAATTGTTTTTCAAAAGTATGGGAAAAATCATTGAATTTTTTTAAAAAGAGCTCCTGAAACATTTTTCAATGAAAATAATTTATCAACTAATTTATCATCTGATTTATATTCAATTTTTTCTTCTTTTAATTTTTGACTGTTAATTTCATTAATTTTATATATATGTTTCACTTTTCTTTTTCTGACAATTTTGAAATTTTGAAGTTTCTTTTTTGAATTTTCTTTTTGTTTATTTCTAATCTTTTTTTTTATTCCTTTATTTTCGATATCTTTCTTTTTCATTTTAACTGTATATATATTTATTAAAGGACTTTTATTTGTTTATATAATGGCGCTAATATGATTTCAATTCCTCTTTTTTTCATTCTAATCATTTATTTTTAATATTAGAATTTTATTGGTTTTTAACTTTATTCCTTCTAAATTTTTGATTTTGATAGTTTATTTAACATGAATTTAGATGATTAAAGATATTTTTTTCATATTAAATTAAAAAATGTTATGGAAATTTTCTTTGGATTTTTTTTTGCTTTTTTGTTTGATTGTTGAATAATTTATTTAATTTTTAATTTAAAAAAATGGCGAGGATGAATGAGTTAATGAGATGAGAAGAAAATAGAACTCATACATCTTATAATTCTTTCATTAAAAATATTGGTTAACCATATATAAATTATAATTGGAATTAATTAATATTTGTCAAGATTATTTATTATGACTCACAGTATAATTTTGAACTATATATTTTTTTAATTATTTAAATATATTTAAATATTCAAATTCAAAAACAAATAAATTCTAATATTTTAAACACATAATATTAACAAATATTATTCTAAGAATATAAAAAATCCATCTTTCTTTTTTTTTCTTTAAAAACCTTAAAAAAAATTAAAAAAAATTTTTTTAAAATTAATAAATCATTTTAATTTATCATTTCTAATATCCAAAAACATCAATATTATACCCATCTAAACCATCATCTCTCAAACCTTTCTTATTCTCCATCTCAGTATGAATTTCATTAACATCATTAGCTTCAATCCTCTTAATCCACTTATCTTTATGAACAGTATAAACTCTACAAACACCACCAGAACCACAATCTCTATGAGTAGCTTGATGTATAGCTTCCCTACCAAGTTGAACAGCTTCTTCAGTACTCATATCATATTTCCATTTAGAGTCAAGTACTCCATAAGCATAAGTACTACCACTTCCAACAGAAAATAAAGTACCTTTTAATCTAGTACCATCATCATCAATATAATAAAGTCCTTGATTATCACCATCAAAACCACATACCATTGTTCCCATACTTAATCCATATCCTCTGTATTGAGTTACCCATGAACATAAAACTTCACTTGCTGCTGATACTGGTGCTCTTGTACCATGTCTTAATTCATATAATTTACACCATTGTGCTAATTGTCTTTCCCAAAATGAACAATCTGCTGCTCCTCCTGCCATTGTACCAAGGAGATATTCATTTATTTCTATTATTTTACGTACTGATTGAGATGCTATGAATGAACCCATTGATGCTCTTGAATCTACTGCTACTAATATTCCTTCTTTATATACAAATGCTAATGTTGTTGTTCCTTTTTTTATATCTGTTAATTTTTTTGTTACTGGGTTTTCTTTTAATGATTTAAAAAAATTTTCTGGGTTCTCTGTTGGGGCTAATTTTATTATTACGTCATTATGGGTTATTGTGTCTATGTTTAAATTTGTTTCAGGTGTCATTGAAGGATTTAAATATTGGAATGATTGAGGGGAACCAAAATCTAAGTCATCGAGATAGTCATCTGTTGTGTAATACATTTTTATTTTTTTATATAGAATTTATTTTTAATATTTATTTTTTATTTAGTATTTAATTGCTTTCTACAAATTAATTATTTAATATTGAATAAATTATTTTAAAAATAAAAAAAAATATATTCTTTTTTTTTAATTTTTTAAATTATTCAAAATTTATTTTTTTCAAAAAATAAAAAGAAAATAAAAATATAATAAACCCTCTTTTATAAAATTTCAGCAATACCACTATCACCTTTAGCTTTCTTTCCTCTAGGTCCAAGTCCTTCAGCTTCTCTTCTAGTTTCAATCAATTTACTAACAGCATTAACTTCTTCAACAGTTTCTTGAGGAACCTCTCCAACTAATTTAATAATTTCAATAATACCAGTATAAGGGAATTCTTCTCTATAATAATATTTATCAAAATGATTATTTAAACATTTAACTAATTCTTCTCTGCAATTATCACTAGCTTCAATACAATGTACAGGATACATTTTTAATCTTTTTAAAACTTGAACATAATTTCTAGGAATTCCATCATAACTAGTCCATTTATATTCTTCAGGTTTAAATCTTGGAGCATCTGGATTATCTTCTTCAGGTGGTTCTTCTTCATTTTCTTGTTCTTCTCCTTCTTCTCCTTCTTCACCTTCTTCACCTTCAGCTTTTTTTTTCTTTTTTGGTTTTTCTATTACTAATTGAACTGCTTCTTCATCTTCAACTTCTTTTATATCTTCACGAGTTATTTGTACATATGCTGTTAAATCTCCTAATTCCATTGCACTTTTTATTTCTAGAAGTGGTAAATTAAATGGTTCTTCTGGTTTTAATAATAAATCATAATTTAAATATCCACCTAATATAACAAAATTACCTGAATTTTCTATAGTTTTTGAATTTTCATTACAATATTGTTTTATTATTTCATTTACAACTGATTTTTCAAAATTAATTGGATTATATTTATAATATACTAATTCATCAAAATCATTTGGATTTTTTGGTTGGATTTTAAATTCTTTTTTACCATATTTTCCTTCTAATTTCTTAGCCCATTCATCATTTTCATAAAAATGAGAATATAATAATTTAGGTACATTAATATATAAAACTCTATTTCTAGCACAATATAATTCTAAAGTTTTCTCAAGTATAATATCATATTCATGTTTTAAAACAAGGAAATTTCTCCCGAATTTAGAATCAAATGCTAATTTTGATTTACTTTCATTTTCATCACAATTAACTAAAATAACATTAGCAGATAATGCTTTAATATCATCTAATAATTTTTTAGGATTAGTACAAGTTTCATTAAAAGCAGTTTTTTGTTCTTCAGTAATTTCTTCAGTAATACCTTCTTTAACTTTATATCTATTTAATAATGTTTCTTCTTTACATTCAATTTCATATAAATTTCTAAAACCACCAATAGTTTTAATAACTTCAGATGCTTTTTCATAAGTATCAATTAAAAATGGTTCTGGTGCATTTGGTATGAAAAAATTATCTACTAAAACTTTACTATTTAATGGTTCTTTTTCTAAATAATCTTTTAATCCTTTTATTAAATCTGGTAATTGTATTTCTGGTTCTGCATCTGGATTCTCTGGATCAATTTTAGTTTTTTTAACTTGTTCAATTAAATCTTTAAAATCTAAAAGTTTATAATTATATTTTGTTTGTAAATGTTTTGTAATTGTTGATTTACCTGAAAAAGGCATTCCATAAACTATATTAAAATCTCTTGTCATATCTAAACATTCTTCAATTTTATAATCATTTAAACCATCTGGATTTAATACATAAAATTTATTTTCTTTATAAAATTTAACTGGAATTGAATGTTGATCTTTTATTGATATTAATTCTAATTGATTTGATACTTCTATATATTTATTTATTTTACATAAATTATCTTCAAATGCTGATAATTCTTCCATTGTTAATGGGAATGTATTTAATAATACTTTTTCACATCCTTCTTTAAATAATAATGGTCTTATTAATTTTATTTTTTCATCAAGAGATACTTCTTCACATTTTTTTTCTGGATATATTATTTTTCTCTTATTTGCATTTTCAACAATATCTTTTATAACTAATTCAATAAAATTATATTTTTCTTTTAATTTACTAAAAACTTCTTCTTTAATTTTTTCATCACCACCATCAATATTAATAAAAGCACAATAAGGTTGAATTTGTTTAATCATTCTTTCAATAGTTAAAATTTCATGATTATTAACATCAATATCTTGAACTTTAGTTTTTTTTCTCAAAAATTCAATAAAAGGTTTTTTTTGATTAAATTCAAATAATAAATTTTCCAAAGAAGAACAATCAGTATAATTACAATCACCTTCTTTAATTTTATTAGCTCTTTCCAAACAAGAAGAATCATCTGCATTTAAATAATAAATTTTTTCAATATTTTTACAATTATTAACAAAATAACCATATTGTTCTTGAGTTTGAGGGAAATTTTCAATTAAAACTCTAATATCTCTCATTTTTCTTAATTTTAAAATAAATTGTGAAATAACATAATTATTTTCATTAATTCTATTAGCAATATTAGGTTCTTTTAAAAATTCACTAAAATCTAAAAGTGTAATTCCCATTTTAGAATTAAGTACTTTACTCAAAGTAGTTTTCCCAGAATATCTTTTACCAATAATAGTATAAATAATAGGATATAAACTTTGTTTAACTAAAGTATTAACTTCAGGTGAAGTTTTATTTGCATCAATATCTCTAACAATACCATAAGATGAATAAAAATCAATTAATTCTTTATATGAATTAGTCATTCTATCATATAATCTTTGAAAATCTTCTGGATTTATATTATTTCCTTCTTTCATAATATATTCATATCTTTCTTTACAAATTTCAGGTGTACAATTTAATTTTAAAATTAAATTAATTGGGAGAATATGTTGTTCAAAATATAAAGCTTGTTCAAGTGTTTCTGGAAATCCTTCTACTAAAACTGAATCATTTCCACTTTCAATAATTCCTTTTACTACTAAAGCACATAATGTACTTGTTTGAATATCATCTCCTCTTTCTAAACAATCTTTTATTGTATATCCTAAATCAGAATCAATTTTTGATTCTTTTTCTATTAATTTTTTTACATCAACTGATGAGTATTTAAAGTCATTTGCAACTTTTTTTATTTGAGAACTTTTACCTGAATATGGATATCCTATTACAAATATTAAGTGAGGATTCCTTTTTTGTAAAGTTGATAAATCTTCTTTTGATATTGATACCATTTTTTTTTGATTTTATATTTTTTGTTTTTTATTATAAGTTACATAATAAATAACTAAAAGAAGTTTTTTTATTTAATATTATTTTTTTTTTTATTTTATTTTTTAATTAAAAAAATAAAATATAAATAAAAAATATATTATATTTTAAATTATAATTTTGTTTTATTTTTTTTTTACAATTTTTTTCATTTTTCCAAGAAAGAAAAATGAAACAAAATATAATAATAATTAATTGTTTAATTCAGTAACTTTAATTTTCTTATTTCTATTTTGCAAAAATTCAATAATAATACAACTCATATTATCAGTTCCAATAGGTGCTAAAAATTAAAAAAAAAAATTAAAAAATATAAATCTTACTATTATTAGTTTTAGAAAGAATCTGATCAAAAATATCTCCAATAATATCACTTAATTTAAAATCTTCAATAGAATCACCTTGTTTTAATTTTTTTGAAATACTCTCACATAATTTTTGTGGTTTAACACAATCCCATAAACCATCACATCCCATAATAATAAATTCAATTCCTTCTAAATTTTTAATTTTATTAATTTCTGGATAAGAAGTAACACTTTGATCATAAAATTTCAAATTTTTATTATTTTTAAAAGCCAAATCACCAATTGCTCTTGTTAAATTTAATTTACCTTCAATTCTATTATTTAAAATATGACCACCTGATTTAACAATTCTATCATATTCACTTTTTAAAGTTGTTTTATGTTCTTGACTTAATTTTATAGCTTGTCCATTTTTAAACATAACACTAACTGAATCACCACAATTTGCTAAATATAAAGTATTATTTATTATCATTATTATATTTGCTGTTGTTCCCATTTCTTTTGCTACTTTAAATTTATTTCCTTCATCTTCTATATTATTATTCATTAAATCTACATAAATTGATTTATCTTTAAATTTAATTTTAGTTAATTTTGAATTATCTTTTATTTCTGGATATATATTATCATATAATTCATTGTTAATTGTATTTTCTTCTTGTGTCTCTTCACCATTTTGATAATTCATTTCATATAAAAAATCATTAACTTGAGGATTATTTAAACATTCATCTAATTTTAAATATGTTTCTATTAAAGCTTGTTCATAATTATGATTTTTGAATGAATTCATATTAACTAAAATATCTTTGAAATTAAAAGCAACAAATCTTGAAATAATTGGACCTAAAATATAATAAAAAATATATTAAAATATTAAATTTTTACCACCATGACCATCCATAACACCAAATAAATATGAATTTTTTTTATCAAAATCTGCTATTGCCATTGTTGCATCTTCCATTGTTCTTCTCCAACCTTGCATTTCACATATACCATATCGTAACATTGATGTTGATTTATCTAATGTATTTTTTGTTGTTATTGGACCGTGAGAAACCTCCACAGTTCCCATTTTTTTTATTTTCTAATTTTTTGTTAATTGGAAATAATCTTATATTTAAGATATTTAATTATTATTTTTAATGAGTTTTTTGGTTAATGATAAGTTTATTTTTATTGTCTTTTTTTCATTATGCTTTGTTTTTTTTTTTTTTTTTTGTTCTTTGGTTTAAAATCTTTTTTATATATTCTTTTATTAAATGTGAAATAAATAAAAAAATATTATATAAATATTAGTTTTTTATTAATTTATTTTTATTATAAAAAAATAAAAAATTTAATATATATCTAATTTTTAATAATTTGAAAATTCCTGATTAATCTTATCATCATTACAAATAATATTACATTCTCTATTAATCCCATTAAAAATTTCAACCATATTTGTAACATTTTTACTATTGAAATTCTTCAAATTTAAATTACATAAAGAAGGACATTCTTCAAACATATGACTCATATTAGTAACATTCTCAGTTTTAAAATTAGATAAATCAAGTTCAATTAAATCAGAACAATAATCAAACATACTTTCCATATCAGTAACATTTGAAGTATCAAAACTTGATAAATTAATAGAAATTAAAGATGAACAACCATAAAACATATGATTCATATCTGTTACTTTATTTGTAGTAAAATTTGATAAATCTAAATTTATTAATGATGAACAATTATAAAACATATTACTTAAATCAATTGCATCATCTGTATTTATATTTGATAAATCTAAACTTTTTAATGATGCACAACCACAAAACATTTGTCTCATTGATTTTACATTATAGGTTTCAAAATTTGATAAATTTATTAATGTTAATGATTCACAATTACAAAAAAAATAACTCATATCTAATACTTTTCTAGTTATGAAATTTGAAAAATTTATTTCTGTTAACGATGAACAAAAATTTAATAAATGATTCATATCTTTTATATTTAATGAATCAAAATGGGAAAAATCTAAATATATTAATTCCATACATTCATAAAATAAATAACTTATATTTTCAATGTTTTTTTTTACTATGATTTTTAAAGTGTATGTTCCTTCTTTTGGAAATTTATATTTTAAAGTAAAGTCAATTTTTTTTCCTTCTAAATAAAATTCATATGAATTTTTTATTTCTTCATCTATAAATTTACTTAAACTATTTATTATTTGAGTTGGATATCTTAGATTATCTTCTGATATTTCATATTTACAAATAATATAATTATCTTCTTGTATATCCATTTAATTATATTTTTTTATTAATTAATTAAAATAATAATTGAAAATATAATAATATATTAAAATTTATTATTTAAATAAGATTTAATTTTTAATTTTTTATATCCATATTTAAAAAAAATTAATTTCCCATTAAATATAAATCCCAATATAATTATATTTAAAAAAAATATTATATATTATTTTTTAAATGTAAAAAAAATATAAAAAAAATATTTTTTAAATATTCAAAGTTTTAAATGGAAGTGATATGTAATTTTTTTAAAAGAGATGTATTTAGTGTAATATTTATTCAAGCAGGAATTTCTGAATTAAAATCATTATATTATGCAGTACCTTTTACATTATATGAATTAATATTTAACAATGAAAAAAAAAATATAAGTAACTTATTTTTAAGATATTCTAAAATTGCAATATATAGAGATACAATTCAAACAAATATTATGGGAGTTACAAGTATAGTTGGAGCAATTGCTTCTCAATTTAATTATGAGAAAAAGTAATATTATATTTATTAAAAAATATTTTAGATTTTATTTTATTTCTATTATTCTTTCAATTATTGCTATATTAAGTTTAATTACTATTGAATATGAATCTTTTTTTTTAAAAATTATTTCTTTAAGTTTTTCTTTTTTTATTATTGGTATTAGTATTGGTTCATATGCTTTAATTTCAATAAGAGATTTATGTTTAACAAATTCTAATTATGCTGAAAGAATGAATCATATTGGTCTTTTTATTCCACTTATTTTAGTTATTTCTTTTTTGTTAAAAGTTGCAATTAATTTCATTTTTCTTATATTAAAAGATTGGTTTAATTTTGAAACATTTTATTTTTATTTTTTTATGGCTTTTATATATTTTATTTTTAATTTACTTGGTTATTATTTACAAGAAAATAATGAACTTAGAAAGATTGATTTACCTCAAAGTATATGTCAATTATTAAAAAGAATTAGAATATGGAGTTTTATATTATTATTTTTAATTTGTAAAATTGAAAAATTATTTTGGCAAATAATTTTTGCAGTTAAAGCATATGAATATTATGATGATACTAAAGAAGGAATTAAAGAATTAAAATTACATGATTTTAGTTCATTTA
>JAJJLH010002627.1:0-16659 GCA_023806865.1 Isotricha sp. YL-2021a | reverse complement strand
ATTCACTTTAAATATAATTATAATATAAATATAATATTATCTTTATTAAATAAATAAAATAAAATTTTTTAAAATAAATATATTCTTATAATATTTTAATGAAGAATAAAATTTTTATATTTTTTTAAAATACATATATATTTTTTTAATAAAACAAAAACATATACATTTTTTATTAAAAGAAAAAGTTTTTTAATTTATAAAAAAATAATTTTAATTAATTTTTCTCATTATTTTTTTTTTCATCATCTTTTAAAGTTTTTTCTTCATCTTTTAAAGTTTTTATATTATCATCTTTCAAAGTTTTTTCAAGTTTTTTCATTGCATTTTTTTGATTTCTCTCAAGTTTCATAATTTTATTTTTAAATTGATAAACAATTGGATTTTGTCTATTTGCTTTTTCACTATTAAATTGTTTTATATTAAAATTTATTTTTTCTTCTAAATCTTCATTTTCTTTTTTTTGTTTTTTCATTAATATTTCTAATTCTTTTTCATATTGTTTATTTTTTTTAAAATTATATTCTTCTTTTTCTTTTTTTTCCATTTTTTCAATTTCATTTTTAACAATTTTCGCTTTTGAATAACTAAAAAAAAATTAAAAAAAAATTATACTCTTTTCTTTCAGTATAAACTTTTAATTCTTTTTTAGCAACAATTAATTCTTTAGATTCTTTTAAAACAGTTCTAGAATATTTTTTTTCAAAATCATCATTAAATTTTTTTAATTCTTCATTATGAATTTGTTTTAATTTAGTTTTCATTCCTTCAAAAGTATATTGTAATTCATCCCATTTTTCATCCATTTTACTATTAAATTCATTTAATTTTTCTTTTTCTTCTGTTTTTAAATTTTCTTTTTCTTTTTTTTGTTTATTTTTTGCTTCGTCTATATTTTTTTTACTTTTAATATTTGATAATTCTTTTATTTTTTTAAAATTATTTTCAGCTTCAGAAAAATTTTGTGATTCTTCATTTTCATTCATTGATTTTTTTAATGTTTTTATTTCTTCATCTAATTTTTCAATTGACCATTTCATATAATTTTCTTTTTGTTCATTTATTTTTTTTTTTTTAAAATTTTTTTTTGGTGAAAAATTAACTTCTTCAGTAAGAGATCTTTCTAAATTTTTCATTTCATTTTTTTGAACATTTTCACAATCTCTAAATTTATTTTTATATTTTAATAATATTGATCCTTCTTTATTTGTTCTTTCTCTTTTAAATTCTTCTGTTCCATGTTGAATTTTTTCTTTTAATTCTTCTTTTTCTTTTTTATGTTTTTCTTTTAAATTTTTGTATTCTTTTTCAAATTTTTTTGCTCTTTCATATTCAAATTTTTGTTTCTCAGATTGTATTAATTTATCAATTTCATTTTGTACAATTTGAACATTTTGATAACTAAAATTTTATTAAAAATTTAAGTTATAAAAATTTAAATTACTCTTTTTTCTTTAAATAAAAATTTTTTTTCTTCTCAGCTGCAATTAATTGATTTGAAGGTTTCATTGTTAATTTTAATTTATCTTCATATACTTTTTGAAATTTTTCCATTTCATCTTCTTGAACTTTATTTAATTTTAATTCCATTTTTTTAAATTTTTCATTTAATTTTTCCCATTTTTCTTTCATTTTATTATTTAATTCAATAAATTCTTCATTTTCATATGTATGTAAAGTTTCTTTTTCTTGAATATGACGATATTTAGCATCTTTTAATATTTTTCTATCTTTTGCTTTTGTTGCTTGAATTAATTCTTGTTTTATTGCTTCTGCTTCTTGGAAGTTATTTTCTTTCTCATAACCTTCCATTAATTCTTTTAATATTTCAATTTTTTTCTCTAAGTTCTGAACTGACATACTTGTATAGAGATTTGAATTACTTAAATTACTTTTATTCAATGATTCATTTAATTTCATTTTTTTGATTATGTTATATAAAAAAAATAACCAATAAAAAAATAATTATAAGACTATAATATAATATTATTTAATATTATATTGGTAAGTTAAATTATGAATTATAATAATTCCCAGTAAAAAAAATATAACAAAAAAAAATATAAATTATCATCATATTAAAAAATTGCATAAAATAAGACAAAAAAATATATGAAAAAAACCCTATAAAAAACTTATCCAAATCTAAATCTTAATTACATCATCATAGGATTACCTCCTTGAGGAGCCCCTTTTTTTTTCTCAGGTTCAATCCTAATTAAATCATCAATCCTCAAAATAGTAATAGCAGCTTCAGTAGCAAATTTTAAACTTTTAATTTTACTAATAGCAGGTTCAAATACCCCAGCATTATAATTATTCCTAATTTTTCCAGTCATAAGATCTAATCCAGTATTCTTTAATTTATTAGCATCTTCCCCTTCACTTTTCTGAGCTTTATCATGAACATATCTTAACTTAGTAAGTAAATCAGTAGCATCCTTTGCAGCATTAATAGCTAATTGTTTAGGAATAACATTTAAAGCTTCTGCATATTCACTAACTGCTAATTGTTCTCTTGATCCTAATGTTCTTGCTACTTGTTCTAAATAAATTGATGTTGATACTTCTACACATCCACCTCCTACTACAAGGGAACTACTTTCTAATACACGTTTTACTGCACATAATGCATCATGAATTGATCTTTCTACTTCATCTAACATGAATTCATTTGCTCCACGTAAAAGGATTGTTTGTGCTAGTTGTTTTTTACATTTTTTAAAGAAGATAAATTCATAGTCACTTACTGTTTCTTCTGATACTTCTTCAGCTTCACCTAAATTACTTTTATCTACTATTTCCTCACCATTTTCTTCTGCAAATGATATCATAATTTTAGCTCCTGTTGCAGAAGCAATTCTTTTCATATCAGATTTATCAACTCTTCTAATAGCAATGCAATTAGCTTCAACGAAATATTTAATAGCAAATTCATCTATACCTTTAGTACATAAAATAACATTAACACCTGCTTCAATTAATTTTTTACATCTTTCTTTAGTAATATCCATTTCTCTTTGACGAATTTTTTCTAAATTCTCAGGATTATCAATTAAAACAGCAACACCAGGAGGAAGTCTAAATTTACCAAGTTGCATATCTAAACAAGCAATTTTAGCATTTTTAACAGTAAGAGGCATTCCTTGAGCACCTCTCATACTTTGAATAGCATAACCATCAACTAATCTACTTTCAGTAACACTTTTTCCATGTATTTTAATAATATTAACATTTTTAACAGGGTATTTAGGATGACCATCAATTCCAGTCATTTTAACACCCATCATAGCATTAACAACCATTTCACTAAAGAAAGCACTTTCAGGACCAATTAATTTAGAACTTAAAGAAGTAGAAGCAACTTTTTTTAAAAGTTCCTTATCAACAGAATCCATTTTAATAAGTAAATGTTCTTTAATATGTTTAATAGCTTCTTTAAGTGCATGTCTATAACCTGAAATTACTGTTGTAGGATGTATTTTATTTTGAATTAATTGATTTCCTCTTCTTAATAATTCACTTGCTAAAATTACAACTGTAGTTGTACCATCACCAACTTCTCTATCTTGAATTTGAGCTAATTCAACTAAGACTTTTGAAGCTGGGTGATCGACTTGGAGAAGTTTTAAGATTGTGGCACCATCGTTTGTTATTGTTACGTCTCCTATATCATCTACTAACATTTTGTCTAATCCTTGTGGTCCTAAGGATGTCTTTACTATGTTACTTATTGCTTGGACTGCCATTACGTTTCCTTGACGTACGTCCATTCCTGTTTCACGCTCTCCCATAATACCGAGAAGACTCATTTTTTTTTAAATGAAATTTAATATTTAAATTTTGGTTATAAAGAGTTTTTGTTCCAGAAGGTTTTTTTTTTATTTTTTTTATTGGGATATATTTTTTTTTAAATATAATTTTTAAAAATTATTTTTGTTTGTAAAGGTGATTTTATAATTTTTAATTGTTTCATATTTAAAATATGGAAATTGAAGAGATTTCTACAAGTAAAAAGCATTTAAAAAAGAATAGTAATAGTCAAGAAAATATACAAAAAATACAAAATATACCAAAGTCAAAAGTTAATTTTGATAATTTAATTTCAAAAATACAACAAATTTTAGTAAAAGGTGAAAATGTCGAAATGAAGAATAAAATACAATTTATAGACATAATAAAATCAACTAAAAAGACTCTTGAAAATAATAAAAACATATTCGAAAGTTTAAAAACCGAACCAAATATGATAAAATTATTTGAAGAATTGGATTATACAATATATGATGTAGAATCAAAATTAAATAAATTAGCTTTAATAAAATTCTGTAAAACAAAAGCAGAAAAATATTTAAAAAATGTTTCAGAAAAATTAGAGAATATAAATATGATTCTTTTATCATATTTAGCAGGTCGTAAAAACAAAAATATAGAAACTCAAATAATAAAAAAAGATGATGGTTTTGACAAACAAGAACTTCTCGACCAAATAAACTTATTAAATGCAAAAATAGAATCAATGGAAGATGAATTTAGAAACAAAAAAGAAGATAAACTAAAATTAAAAGCTCCTAAACCAAAAATATCAATAAATGAAAAATTATACGAAGGTTTAAAACATCTTCATGGAACAGAAGGTAGAATTAATTATAAATTAGCTTTTGAAAAATTTGAGGAAGTTGTTAATGAAGATGATAATAATACAGAAGCAAAAATGCTTTTAGCAGAAATGTATGAGAAAGGATTTTATGTTGAACAATCATATTTAAAAGCTTTTCAATTATATAGAGAAGCATCTGAGAAAGGAAATTCAAAAGCTACTTATATGATTGGATATTATGCAGAGAATAAATTATATGATGATGTTAAAGAATTTGGTGAATATGATGAAACTGCTATTCAAAATTATACAAAAGCTTCTGAAGAAGGAAATTCTGATGCTTATGCTAAATTAGGTTTAATTTATGAAAAAGGTTATTTTGATGTTGAAATTGATTTAAAAAACGCTGTTGAGAATTATCAAAAAAGTGTTGATATTGATGAAAATCCAGTTGGTTTAAATGGATTAGGTAATGCATATTATAATGGTAATGTTTATAAAAGGAATTATGCTGTAGCTGTTGAATATTATACAAAAGCTGCTTTAAATGGTAATTTAGATGCTTTGAATAATTTGGGTATTTGTTATGAATATGGAAAAGGAATTCAACAAAGTTATGCTAAAGCAATGGAATGCTATAAAAAAGCTTCTGATAAAAATCATCCTCCTGCTTTCGTTAATCAAGCTATTTTATTAATTAAATTAAATATTTCTAATGGGAAAGATCAAGACTATAGGAGAGCTTATCATTTACTTCAATTATATTTAAATTATGATAATATGAATCCTGAAGTTTTTTATTATATTGGATTCTTATATGAAATTGGTTTTGATGTTTTTGATGATGGAAATAAAATTCAAAATCCTTATATGGCTTTTTTACATTATAAAAGAGCTGCTGAGTTAAATTTAACTAAGGCTAAAACTAAAGTAGGTGTTGCTATTTATAATGGAATTGAAGGAGTTTTTGCACATGATGATAAAGCTGGAATTGATTTATTAAAAGAAGCAGCTAGAGAAGGTGATCAAGAAGCACAAGATTATTTAAATACACTTAAAAATCTTGGTACTTTAATTTAAATTTTTTTTTAATTTAGTATTTTTTTTTAAATTTAAATAAATATTATTTTAAATTTTAAATATAAAAAAAAATTATTTTACATAATTAAATGGATTACTAAGTTGACTAAATAAATGTAATATCATATAAGGAATTAAAAAAGCTAAATAAGCCATACAACAAATTACACATATCCAACAATACATTTTTCTTCTGAAACTAGGACCAACACATTGATTTAACATTTTAAATGGATTTAAACTCCATTCAAATCTCCCAGTCGGAGGTGGAAGATAAGGTTCAATATTAGGTTCTTTCCTTCCTAAACCAACCTTACATAATTCAGCTTTCCATTTAGGTAAAAATTCTAAAGAACAAAGTACTCTTCCTTCCTTTTGATTATTATTATAACATTGTACCCAAAATTTCTTTTGTGTATCATCATCACTTTTACTTAAAAATTCAATATTTTTATATTTTTCCTTTTCCTTCTCCGAGCATTCTTTTAAATAATCAGGATTAAAAACAACAGGTAAGTCTAAATCTTTAGGAATCATAATTAAATTTGATATATCAATTTTTGCACCGCATATATAATCATCACTTGAAAAAATATCTTTATCATAAACTTGAATATTAAGATAATTATATTTATCAGGTAATAATAAAGGAATAACAATTCTCCAATTAAATGATGCTTCACCATTAGTACATCTATAATGAACATCTGTACTTTGTTTAGTTTTTGGATTTACATATGCATTAACATATATATCACTTGTTGCTTCTGTATCCATCATTTTCATATTTTCAGTCTCCCATATTATTAATCTCATTTCAATTTCAGTTTCAGGTTCTTTTGATATTTGCCATGGTTGAAGATAAAGTTTATCTTTTTGTTCTATTATTTCTATCCATAATGATATAGTACCTTGTGAATTTTGTATATCTGGATGTTGTAAATTTCTAATTTCAATTGGTTTATATTTTAAATCTCTCCAATTTGATTGGTAATAACGATCTTCTAAATCAATTGATGTTGAACCAATTAATTCATCTTTAAATACTGGATCATAATCCCATACTTCTATTTTAATTGTACTTTCACCTGGAAAATCTGTTACTATATCATAATATTTATTCCAATCTGCATTATTTGTATCATTAATATGATTTTTTTGCTCATTTATTTTTAATGTTGAACCTAAATATATTTTTATGTAGGGATCTGATTCACTCCCTATATCTTTATTTGGTAAGTTTCTAAGTTGAAGAATATATAATCTGATTATTACTTCTTTTTTTATTAATATTGCTTTTGTTAATTTTTCGTATTTTGTTAGATTTTTTAATTGATTTAAAATTTCTGGATTTTCTTTTTTATATTCATTTATTAATTGGTTATATGCATCCATTTTACTCTTTTCAGCTATTCGAATTACTGATTTGAATTTACCAAAACCTCTATTTTGTAAATTTTTAGGTAAAATATTATCTTGAAGTAATTCTTTAAATTCTATTCTTTTTCTTTTTTTTTCATCTTTTTTATCTAATTCCATTTGTTCATATGTTCTCTTATCTTCAACAAGTGGATAAGCTTTTATAATTTTATTATTTATTTCTGATATTGCAGTAAAAATTGCAGTATCATCAGTAAAATCTTCTTCTTTTCCTCTTCTTACATATGATAAATGAAATGGAGTTTGAACTTTTAAATCTAAAACTCTTTCTAATTCAACACCAAAATATCTTCTATAATGTTTAGTAATATTTTCAATTTTATTTTTATCTTTTTGTATTATTTCACCTTTTACATTTTCTTCTTTATGATCTGGTTTTGGAATATATCCTATTGCCATATATAATTTTGATGAAGGTGCATTTTCTAAATCTTCAATTTCATATTTTTTATCATTATCAGAACCTTTTTTAATTCCTGGAATTTTAAATTCTTTATATTTAGGAAGTAAAACAAAATAATCTGAATTAAACATATTATTATCTAAAATATTATCATTATATTGTTTTGTTGATACATGAGTAATATTTCTTATTATATCATTTGATAATTTTGATTCATTCACATTTTGTTTATTTTTATTATTCATATCTATTTTAATATCTTTTACATCAATTCCTTCAACTTTTGTATTTTCATCAATTAAATTATTAGTTTTTTTTGATGTATCAATTTCATTATCATTTTCTAATAAATTATTAGCAGAATTATTCGAATCATTTGATTTTTTATCATTTTGAATTTGTTCATTTAAATTTTTAATCATACTAGCAGTAAAAAAACCAGAATTTTTCAAAAAATTAACTTGACTTTTAGTAATATTCATATCTTCATCAATTTGTTTATTAGTTTGTTTAATTAACATTTTAACATTAAGTAAAAAAACTCCAAGTAAAGGATTAATTAATCCACTAAATAAATGATCATAAATTTCGCATTGTAACTCAGGCATAAAAATTTCTTCTTTAGGTAAATTTAAATCAAATTTAATAACACTATTAATAGTAGGACTACTTCCACTATCTTTAGGTAAAGTTGTAATAGCTTTTAAATTATCTTCAGGTTTCCCACTTATATTTAGTGAATTCATATCAAATTTAATATAAGCTTTTTTAACTGGTAATAAAGATAATGGTTTTAAATCTCTTAAACCAAGAATATTAATTTCAAATGAATATGGTATTGTTTCTGGTTTTGATGATATATTATAAATTAAACTTCTTTGATCCCGAGTTAGAATATAAAATGATAATAAAATTTCTCCTTGTGGTCTATTACTTTTAGGTAAAAATAATTGACACCATTTTGGTTTTACGGGTTCACTTTTATTAATTAAATAATGTGCATCACTTAACCAAACATAATTATAACCTAACATATCATTTGAACCTAATTTATCATAATCTAATACTTTAACTAAAAAAATTGGCCAAGTTGATTTTTTATTTAAATTCATTTCTATATCATCAAATATTAATTTTTCATTCCATATTCCATTTACTGTTCCATTTTTTATACTTGTTTTTTTTTCTTCTTGAAAACATTTTACTGTTACAAAAGGATCATTTGTTCCTTCACTATCAGCACTTATTATATATTTTGTCATATATACTATACAAACAATTGAATATAATTCTTTTTTCTTTTTTTGATTTAAATTTTGATTTTTTACCATTGCTTCTAAATCATCTTCATCATAATCATTATTTTCATTATCATCAGAATCACCATCTTTAAAATTTAAATTAATATTCCTATCCATATCTTTATTAATAATTGATATTTTAATTTTTATAATACCACTTTTATAAATTTCATTTACTTTTTTAATACAAGGATCAGGAAATAATTTAATAATCATAATTCTTTCATTTAAATAAAATTCCCTTGATTTAATTCTCTGAAAACAAATAGGTTCTTTTTTAGAATTATATAAATAAATAAAAATATCAGGTAATTCATCTTTATTAGTAGCAAGAGATTGACATTGTAAATTTTTAGTTTCTTTCCAATTAATACAACCTTTATCAGCTTTTTTACTATTAAATAAAACAGAAACATCTTGCATTTCTATTCCAATTGAATATTTATCATCATCAGTTGGTAAATAATAAGCAGAATATAATTTTATATAAACACTCCATAAATTCTTTCTTGATAAATTTTTAGCTTCATTTATTATATTTTCATCTTCAATTTTCCTAACTTGAGTTTGTGGTGTATCAATATCAATACAATCAATTTTTAATAAAATCCTCCCATTCCATTTAGAACCAATTTCAGCATTTTTATTCATTAATTTATGTATTTTACTATCTTTATTTTCAGGAGCACCATAAATATCAATAAATTTAAAATCTTTATATTTATTAACACCACCAATAATATCATTAACTTCAATTTCAAAAGAACCAATTAAATCATCTTTATCAATACTATCATGATCTTTAACAATAAAAACTATTTTTTGACTTACTGTAGGTACACTTACAGGAATATCAATAACTTCATTCCATATAACAATATCATTTTTTTGTTTAACTACACTAGTACATTTTTTCAATCCTAAATAATTAACTTCAACAAAACCATCACAAGGTTTATTATTTTTTGATAAGGAAAATGTAGAATCCATATCAGGTAATTGTTCACCTCTCATAATATATATACTTAATAATTTATATTCCATTTTTATTTGAGATGGTAAAATACAATCATTTGAATTTGTATCAATTTCTAATTCAACTCTTGGATCATTATCATGTAAAACTGAAATAGATAATTTTAAAAATCCTCTTACTTTTGTTAAATCATCACTTTCTGGATTTGCTAAAGCTAACCAAAAATTTCTTAAAGAATGATTTTCTTGATTATAAATATATTCAATATCATATTCATATATACCAAAATAATTAGATCTTTTAGATGAATTTTTATAATCATATACTTCAATTATTATTTTAGATGAGTCTAATTGTTCTACTGTTAAATTTGTTTTTTCAAAATAAAAATGTTCACCATATGTATATGAATCACATGGTGAATCGGGTTTTTCACTTCTTTTTGTTTGGTCAAAACATGATATTTTTACTACTGGAGTTGGAAGTTTACTTTCATCAATTATTAATAAATTTTTTACTTCTTCTATTAATACATGAACTGAGTAATCTCCTTTTTTTAATAATATTAATTTTTGAGATGAGTTTTCAGAGTCATCTTTTATTTTTGTATTTCCTCCGTTGTTTCCTTCTTCATCTTTTTTTGAGTTTTTTTCATTTTTATCATTTTTTTGCTCTGACATTTAATTATTAAATTTCAAAATTAAATTTTAAAAAATAATATATTCTGGTAAAAAATTTGAAATGTATAATAATGTAAATTATATTTATATATTTAGAAATTTTTTAATTTTGGTTTAAATAATTTTATTTATTCGTTAATAAATAAAAAATAACTTTAATATATTAATTGGAAAAAAAATTTTGAAAATTTTAAATCATTTTATTTATAATAGCATGATTACTTTAATAATAATATTTTATTTTTAAAAAATCTTTTAATTATATTTAAATATTTTGAATTAAATTTTATAATTTTGAAGTTTTAAAAATTAAAAATACATAATATTTTATAATTAAATAAATATGAATAATTTCTCTAATACGAGTAGATCAGATTATAGTCATATCTTTTATAAATCACAAAACATAAGAATATATGACAAGAAATTTTTTAATGAATTATATTTAATTAAAGCCAAAAGGAAAAAGGAAAGAAATAGTATATTAGATTTATTTCATTCAAGTGTTTTGTCAAGAAAATTTAATATATATGCAAGACCAAAAATAAATCTTGAATATAATATTGGTAGAGATAATTCAGATTTAAGTTTTTTTCTTACTAAAATTGAAAATTCTGAATCAAATCACATTAAAACTACTACAACAAATGAATCTTCTAAAGTAAAAAATTTTATTGAGAATTTTAAAAGTAGTCAAATTAAAAATAAAATAAAATTATCTAATGAAAATTTAAATATAGAAAAATATAGGAAACCTTTTTCATTTAATGAGCCAATTAGTGATTGTTTAGAACAAGGGAAAAAATTAAATACAATATCCAATTTTATAAATAAAATAAAGGTAATTAGAAGATTTAGAATTAATAAAGGAATGCAAGAATATAATTTTTTAAGTATTAATGAAAATGAACTATTACAAAGTGAAATATTAGATAAAATAATATATAATAGAAATTTAGCAAAAAAATATTTGGAAGAATATTTATATACAATGAATAATTATAATTTATATTTATATGGAATTATTAATAAAGGAAGGGAAATTCTTTCAGAAATACTTACATATCAAAATGAATTACAATTAAATATCATTCAAATATTTTCACAAATAAATAAAAAAGAAAAAATATTAGATCAATGCAAACAATATAAAATTTTTTTATTATTAGTTAAATTTAATGTTAAAGATATTACATTAATTCCTGAAAATGATTTAAAAAAATTTGGTATTGAAATAACAAAAAAAAATAAAAATAAAAAAGAAAATGAAAATGAAAATGAAAATAAAATTTTAATTTTAAAACATAATTCAAAAAAAATAAAGAAAAAATTTGAAAATAATAGATTTATAATTAATAATTTAAAAAAACTAAAACATAGAAGAAGTAGTGTTTTTGAAACAGATAATTTAATTTTTGAACAAGAAATAGGTAAAAATTCAAATCCAGAAATTTTTGAAAGTCCTGAAGACTTTTATTATCAATTTCAATATTTAGATAATTATTTAAGAAAATTAATTGAAAAATTACATGATACTAAAAAAGAAATAAATGAATTAATAGAAAAAAAAAATGAAACTGAAAAAATAATTTATGATGAAGAATTTAATAATCCATTTATAAATGAATATGAAAGAGATTTAAAGGCATTAAAAGATAAAAATGATACTTTAACTAAGAAAAAAGCCTATATAAAAAGGACTTATCAAAATAATATTAAAACAATATCACAAAATCTTATATTTTCTCATATTAAAAGTATTCTTATGAAATATCCAATTAATATTGAAACTCAAATGAAAATGATTGGTTTTTATCAAAATATAAATACAAAATTAAAAGAAATTTTAATAAAAGGGAAAAATTATAATAAATGTTTATATGGTTTAAAAGCTTTAGAATTTATTTTTCTTCATTTTTCAAATATAATAAGAGAATATAAATCAGATCCAAAGAGATTAATTTTATTTAAAAATATTGTATATTCTTTGGATCAAAAGAAAAAACTTCAGAAAAATGAAGAAAATAAATATAAAGAAATAAAAAGAAGAGAAAGAATTGCTCAAAAAGTAATAGAAAAAAGTAAAAAAATTATAATAGTTGCAAAAAGAAAAGTAGATAAATATGAAGATTTATTAAAAATGCAAATTCAATTAGAAAAAGAAGAAAAAGAATCATTAAAAAAAATAAAAAAAGTAGATGATACAAAATATGAACCATGGATTAGTTATTAATAATATATAAATATAATATTTTTGAAAAATAAATTATTTTTAAATTAATATAAAAAATGTCAGATTTAAGACAAAATGTAAAAAGATTAAAAACAGTAGATGATGATTATCATAATTTTAAATTAATACATGAACAAGAATCATCAGGAGAAAGTAATATTGTAAATATAACAATTAATAATAATATATCAAAAAGAAAGAGGAAAAAAAGTAAAATAAAATCAAAAATAAAAAGACAAAAAACAGCATTTAATCAATCTCCAAAAAAAAACTTAGAACAATTTATAGAAAAAATAACATCAAAATATGTAAAAAATGTTAATATAAATATTAATTATAATCAAATAGAAAGAAAAAGTTCAATAAGTGAAGAAAAAAAAAGAATATCATCATTATGGACAAAAACAAAAAATCTTCAAAGTATGTTTCATGCATTTGTACATCCTCCAGTAATAAAAATAGAAGATAAAGATATTTTTGCTCCAACATTAAAAAGTACTCTTCTTGATAATGATAATTTAATAAAAGAAAAACCAATATTAAAAAGAAATACAGTAAATTATAATATTACATTAGAACAATTTTTAAGAAAAAGTGAAGTAGAAAAAGAATTTATAAGAGTAAATTTAAAAGCAAAAGCATTTAAATTAATAACAGAAGGTGTATCATCATTAGATAAAACAAAAAATATAATTGAAGAATTTGAAAAATTATTTAAAGAAAATCCAGAAAAAGAAAAATATTTACCTGAAGATAAACATTATTTATTTAATCAAAGATTATCAAATGGGAAAACTTTATTATATATTGCATGTCAAGAAGGAGCAACTGAAATAGTAAAATATTTCTTAGAAAAAAAATTAAATCCTAATATTAAAGCAATTTATTATGATATGGAAGATACTTGTTTAGCCGTTTCTGTAAGATGGAATTTTTATGATATTGTTAAATTAATTTTAGAAAGTAATAGAATTGATTCTGATGATATTGAAGAAACTTTAGAAAATGAAAATTGTAATGAGAAAATTAAAAATTTGTTATTTTCTCATATTCCTGATGATAGAAAAAAGAAAAAAGGATGTGGTTGTTTTTAGATATATTATTTCTTTTTATTATTATTATATATTTATCTTGTATTGTTTATTATTTAGTTTTTTTATAATAGTGTGTACTATTTAAATAAGTAATTATTTTATAAACTATTAAAATTAAATTGATTTTAATTATTAAATTTTAATTATTAAATTAGATTTTTTATTTTCTATTTTTTTATAATTTTATTAAAAATGTTTAAATGATTTAAATAAATAAAAAAACAATTTAATAAGGTTAATTTGATTAAAAAAAAGTAATCAGATTACCTTAATATATAATTTTAAATGTTAAATTTTTTAATCTAATACATATTAAAAATATATAAAAAACAAATAAAAAGCCAAAAATCAAAACATGAAAACAAAAAAATCAAAAAAAATAAATCTTCCAAAAACATTAATCCACAATTTTTCCTCAAAAAAAAAAATCCCAAAAAAATCTAATACTATTTTTCTTTTTTTTTTAAATATAAATAATAATATTTTTTTATATTTTATTTTTAATTAATAATTTAGATTTTGATACATGTTCCTACTGAAATTATTGATGATAAAAATAAATGATATCCTAAAATTATAAGAAGTTATTTGATTCAAGATACATTGAATATTAAAATTCCAAATAAATATAAACATTCATTTATCCAATTAAATCATTCATTTTTAGGAAATAATGATAATAATAATATGAAATGTAAATACAAATTAGTTAAAAATGAAAATAATTTAAAAGAAATAATAGATAATATTAATAATGATAATGAAAATAAATATTTGAATAATTAAGAATTGGATAATAATGATGATAATGAATATCAATTTCCTCAACAATAAGAACAATATTTTCATAAAAATGAAAATTATGAAGAAGAATATAATGAAATAATAGAAATATCAACTCAACAATTAGAAAAAAATAATAAAATTATTGAATCAATTTTACAAAATAAAAATAAATTAAATAATAATAATAATTATTATCAACAAAAAAATCAACAATATCAATCTCAATTATTAATTACTTATCAACAAATTCCTCAATAACTAGTTCCTTTATATAATGCTTCTCATAAATATTCCTAATCAATTTCAATAAAATAGCAATTATTAAAATCAATATCAATATATTCCTTATCAATATATTGGATTAAGTAATAAAAATCAAGAAAATTCTTTTGAAAAAACAAATAATATAATAGAAATATCATATGAATCAATTAAAAATAAAAATTAATATTTATTATTTAAAGCTTTAGATTTAGAAAATTTTACTACTTATAAATAAGTAGATGAAGTTATTATTCAAACAAATTGTATTTTTGAAGTTAGAAAATTTAATAAAATAAATTATGAAAAATATTATAAAATTATATTTTTTTATATTTAAAATCTAATTTTTTTAATATTTTTATTTTAATTTTTAAAACTTATTTAATTTTATGATTAATTAATAATTACTTATTAGTATTTTCTTCTTCTATTATATTCCATTGAGGAAATGACATTTTTTTGATATTCGGCAATCCTGGAAATTTTATATAATATTTTCCACACATTCCTACTTCTTTTTTCTCATTGAATGAATTTTCATAACCATTTCTGAAACTTTTCTTTTCATTAAAATCATTTCTAGATAATTTATTTTTTGAATAAATTTTTTGATATTCTTTAAATAAATCTTTAAATAAGTCACTTTCTTTAATGATTTTATTTATAATTAATTGATCATCTTTCATCAATAAATTTTTATACATTATTCTAAATTGAAATAAATTATTACAATCATAATTTTTTTCATTTAATAAAAATAAACACTCTTTCAAACTCATTTTATTGCTAAAATCATTAAATAATAAAAATTCAATTAAATTTCCAGACTCATTTTCAAAATAACTTTTCCTTTTTTGATTTAATGAATTAATATATTCAACAAATTCATTATATATTTCATTAAATAACATTCCAATTAATTTATTTCCAATTGTTTTTTCTAACTTTTCTTTATCTTTTGTAATATTGAAAAAATTCCAAATGTCTTCTATATTATTTATTATTTTTTGTGATAATTTTTCAGAATAATAGTCAGAGATAATTTCTTTTAATTTTTCCTTGATTATATTTATAGTTTCTTCTTCTAATTCATTAATTTTATTTTTTAGCTCTTTTTTCAATTTTTTTTGTTTGAGATAATTACTATTATTTTCTTCTTTTTTATTTTCAGATTCTTTAATTTCATCTATTTTTAAGATTTGTTTCATTATAAGATTAATAGAGTTAATTTCTTTCTTTAATTTAACAATATTTTCTATTTCTGCTTTTAAATTAACAATAACATTACCTAATTTTATAGAAAGATCAGGATGACTTTCTATGTTTAATTCTCTTATTTTATCTAACATTCTTGGTGAATTATACCCATTATTATCTTTCAATTTTGGATACATTCTAAAATATAAATATATCATTAATAAATGTCCAAGACATTCATGAATTAAAATCCTAATTGTACTTCCTAAAGTAAATAATATATTTTCTATATCATTTTTATAATGTCTTACTTTATAAATACAGATAAAAGTTTTAAAAAGATCTTTATAAGAAAATCCAGATGATTTTTTTAATTTAAAAGGAACAAAAATAATATTTGTTTTCCAAAATTCCTCAATTCCATTTTCATATTCAAAGAAATATTTAACATTTTCATTTTCTTTATTTCTATAAATTGAATTACAGGTAAATCTAATCAAATTAGATCTAAATAGTTTATCCAACAAACTTAAAATATTTTTTTCATATATAAAAAATATACTGTTTTTTATCATAAATGCATAACTAAAATATTTTTCCTGAAC
>JAJJLH010002626.1:0-16660 GCA_023806865.1 Isotricha sp. YL-2021a | reverse complement strand
ATATTATGACATTAATATATTTTTCTTTTTTACATATCAAAAATCTATTTTTTATATATATATATTTTTTTATTAATATAATAATTTAATTTTTTATTCAATTATTTTTAAAAAATATGTTATATAAAATATTATATTATTTTGCTATATATTTTTAAAAAAAATTTTTAAATTTTTTTTATCTATTTTTATATATTTTATTTTTTAATAATACATTTTTAAAATTTATTAAATATTTTTTTAACATTTTCTTTATTAATTTTTAATAAATGGGATGTGGTTCAACAATACCAGATTCAGAGTCGAAAAAATCTAATATAGAAAAAAAATCAAAAAATATAGATAAAAATAATATTGAACTTCAAGAACCTATAAATGAAAATAATGACAATAAAAATAATAATGAAGCAAATGGTATTAATAATAGTATTCATTCAGATGATGAATTATCAAATGAAAATTCAAAAAATCAACCTCATAAGAAAAAAAAAGATACAAACACAAATAATATAGAATCAAATCAATTAATTACATCAAATAATAATACATATTTAAATGAAGAAAATTTAGAAAATACTGAAACAAATAAAAAAATAAAAAACAAAAAAAATAAAGAAAAAAAGAAAAATAATATATTCAAAGCAATTGAAATTTCTTCTATTACTGAAATTAGTTCTATAATACCAAAAAAATTAATTTTAAATCATGATAATAACATTGGTGAAAAAATAATAACTGAAATAAAAGAAGAATTATATATTCCAAAAGTTAAACAAAGAATAACTCAAGGAATTAATATTTCATTAGGATATAATATTATTCAATCTTTAAAAACTTATCACAAACCTCAAATGACTTGTATAATAATATTAAGAAAAAATAATGAATTAGTCTCATGTGGTTTAGATAAAAAAATTAATTTTTATGAAGTTGATTTTTATTCAAAATATTATGAATTAAAAAAAACAATTGAAGGACATGAAAATGGAATTTTATATATAAAAGAATTTTATAAATATAATTATTTATGTAGTTGTTCATTAGATAAAACTTTAAAATTATGGAATTTATCAAATTATGAATGTATATTTTCTTTAGTTGGTCATAAAGAAAGTGTTTTATGTTGTGATTATTCATCAAATTTTGATTTAATTTTTAGTGGAAGTGAAGATAAAAATATAATAATATGGGGTAAAAGTAATTCAAAAGAAACATATTTTCAAAAGAAAATATTAAAAGGACATGAAAAAAATGTAGAGAGTATTATATTTATTAAAAAATATAGTATTTTATGTTCAGGAAGTGAAGATAGAACAATTAGAATTTGGGATAAAGAAAAAGATTTTAATTGTATAAGAATAATATTTACAAATTATACAAATTTTAGTATGAAATTTGCAGGAAAAAGATTAATTTCTTGTTGTGAAGATGGGAATATTATATTTATTGATATTACAATATTACAAAAAATTAGAAGTATAAAATTTTCAAATATTCAAATTTATGATATTAATATTTTTAAAGATAAAGAATATTTATTAATTGGATGTGGTGATGGAAAATCTATTATTTGGAGAGTTAGTAGTCTTGAAAGAGATATTCTTGAAGGTCATAAAAAAGCAATTATTGGAATAATTGGATTAAATAATGAAAGAATTATTACTGGAAGTATGGATGGTCTTATTAATGTATGGGAAAATATAAAAGTTTTTCCTAAAGAAAATAAAATAAAAAAATATTTAAAGAAATCTAATAAAAAAAATGTTTCTAAAATTTCTGAAGAAAATGATGAAGTTTTTAGTTCTGATAATGATGAATCTGATAATTCTGATAATAAAAATAAAATAATTAATACAAAAAAAGAAAATAAATGAAAACTGAAATATAAATAAATATATAAATTTATATTAATATATTAATTTTTTTTTCAAAGTAATAAAATTAATTTAAATTTAATAATTTATTTATTCAAAAATGGATAAAAATAATCAAAATGATTCAGAAACAAAAAATAAAAATAATCCTGAAATAGAAAAAGATAATAATTCAAATCCCAAATTAGAAGAAATAAACACAGACAATGATAAAAAAGAAGAACAAAAATCCAAAAAGAAAAAAAAACATATCCCAAAACATTTAGATAACATTCCCCCAGAATTAATGGAAAAATTTAAACAAAGAGAAGAAATTTCAAATAATTTTATAGAATATTTTAAAAAAACTCTTCCATTCTCAGAAAAAGAATTTGAACTTTTTATAAAAATATCAAAAGAGCCATTACCAATAACATTTAGATTAAATAAAATATACACTTACAGTGAATCATTAGAATTAGAATTAACAAAAATTATCTTATCAAACAACGACTATAACAAAAGAATAAAAAGATACAAATTAAATTTTCTTGATAATATATATTCCCTTGATAAATATAATAAAGAAATAGAATCAGATATGAAAATAAAAGAAATTTTAATGAGAGAAAATGACTTTGGTATATTAAGACAAGAATTAGTAGCAATGCTCCCAGTATCATTAATAGAAAATGAAATAAATGATGACTCAATAATTTTAGATATGTGTGCATCACCAGGAAATAAAACAATACAAATTTTAGAAATAATGGAAGAAAAAGCAAGATTAAAAAATATTTTACCAAGAGGTGTAATAATTGCTAATGATTTAAATTCAAAAAGAGCTGGAAATATGAGTCATTTTTTTAAAAATCATTTTCCAATTAATATCATTGTTTTAAATTATGATGCTTCAATTTTACCTATTATTGAAAATGATAATTATAAACCTAATATTATTATTTGTGATGTTCCTTGTACTGGAGATGGTACTTTAAGGAAAAATAAAGGATTAAGAAGAAGATGGAAAATTGATTATGGATTAGAAAATCATAGTATTCAATGTAATATATTAGATAATGCTATTAGACAATGTAAACCAGGAGGAAAAATTGTTTATTCTACTTGTTCTATTAATCCTATTGAAAATGAATCTGTTATTTGTTATATTTTAGAAAAATATAAAAATAATATTGAATTGGTAAATTGTAATAATAAATTAAATAGTATGGGAATTAAATTTAGAGAAGGATTAATTAAATGGAAAGTTTGTGTTAAATGGGATAATGAAAATTATGATAATTGTATTTGGTTATCAAAATTTAGTGAAATGAAAAAATATAAAAATGATTTAGTTAAAGAAAGTATGTTTCATCCTATTTATACTTATGAAAATTATCAAAAAAAAGCTCTTTATAATTTTAGTGATCCTTTAAATTTAAGAAGATGTATTAGATTGTATTCTCAAGATAATAATAGTGGGTCTTTTTTTATTGCTGTTATTAAGAAAAATGATAATTTTAAAATAATTGAAAAAAAATCCAGTTTTTCTGTTCCTTTAAATAAAGAAAAAATGAAAACTATTGGAGAAGATTTAGATGAATTTATGAATTTTATTGGTTATGATAAGAATGATATTCAAAATGAAAAAGAAAAAAAAAATTTAAATGATAATGAAGAATTAAAAGAAAAAATTTTTGAAACTGAAATTAAAGAAGAAAAGAAAGAGAATATTAAAGAAAAAAAAGAAGAAGATGATAAAAATACAAAAATTATATTTTCAAGATTTGAAAATATTACTAAATTTACTGATTCATTTAATAATTTAAATCAAATTTTTAAATTTAAAAATGATAGAATTATAAAATATTTATATAGTCTTCGTGAATCATCAAAAAAAGTTTTTTTATTTAGTGAAAAATTAGTAGAAATGATAGATATATTTAATAAAATGAATTTAGAAATTATAAGAGCAGGATTAGTAGTTTTTAAGAAAGAAAGAGAAGAAGAATTAAAACAAAAAATAAAATATAGAATTACATATTATGGTTCAATTTTATTAGTTGATTATTTAAATAATCAAGTTATTGAATTAAATAATCCAAAACTTTTAATTGATTTATTAAATACAAAAGATTTAAGAATAAAATTAAATGATATTCCTAATGACATAAAAGAACAAATTGATAAATGTGAAATGGGAAGTATTATTTTAATTTATAATGGATTTATATTATGTAGTAGAAAGGGAAAAGGAACACTTCATTTAATGTTACCTAAAGCAAATATTAAATCAATTATTAAATATGTTAAAGAAGGAATTGAAGAAGAAAATTAAAATAAATAAAAAATATTATATATAATAATAAAAATAATTTTTTATAGTATTTTAATTTATAAAAAAAGAAAAACATAATAAAAATAATTTTTATAGTATTATTAAAAAATTTAAAAAAAAAAATATTGATTATATTTATTTACAAAGATTGATTTTTATGGAAAATTCATGTGATAATTCTATTAAGAATAACAATACAAATTCAACATTAACAACATCAAAAAATATATTTAATTCAATAGCAAAAAAAGTAGTAAAATGTTCAAAAACAACAATAAAAATATCATCAAATATAATAGAAGCAATTTTATCTGAAAATAAACAAGAATTAAATAAATTAAGTGAAGAAGGATTACCAGATGATCTTCCTATATTAAGAGCTTTAGTATGGAAAATAAATTTAGGTTATCTTCCTTTAAATTCAAAATTATGGGAAAAAACATTTATAGAAAAGAGAAATTTATATAAATTATATAAAGAAATGATATATAAACAAATAAAAAAAGAAAAAGAAGAAAAAAATTATAAAAAAAAAGATATAATAATACAAATATTAAAAGATATATCAAGGACAGGACAAAATTATGCATTTTTTTTCCAATCAACAAATAAAAATAAACAATTTACAAATGAAGAATCAATGAAAATGCATAAAGAAAGAAGAGATTGTGTATTTCAAGATATAAATGAATATTACAATATAGAAAAAGATAATGAAACACATGCTGATGTCTTAACAAGAATATTATTAATTTATTCAAGTTTTGCTCCTGAAATTTCATATCATCAAGGAATGAATGAACTTTTAGCACCAATTTATTATTGTTATTCATATGATAAATTATATATTGATGAGAATGAAGAAACTATTGAAGCAGATTCATTTTGGTCTTTTTTTTATTTAATGAATCAAATGAAAATCTCTTTTGATGAATTTATTATTTCTGGTAATAAGTCTAATAGTGAAAATTTATATGAGTTATTAAAAATTATTGATATTGAATTAATTAATCATATGGAAAAATATAATATTAAATTTGAATTTTTTGCTCTGAGATGGTTTGTTTTGTTATTTAGTCAAGATTTTAATATTTGGGATATTTTAAGACTTTGGGATCTTATTTTTAGTGTTGAAAATGTTTATTATTATACTTATTATATTTCTTTGGCTGTTATGGAAATTAAAAAAGAAAAATTGTTAAAATGTGATATGGTTGATTTTATGGTTGAAATTCAAAATTTTGAAAATTTAGAAATTGATGATATTTTAAATTGTGTTCATGATATTAAAAATAAATATGAAAAGGAATTTTTAAAAATCATTTGTAAAAATAAAATTGAATATAATTTATCTGGCAGACAAATTATTTATAAAAAAAAAGTTTTAAATTAGATTATTAATTTTAAAGAAATTTAATAAACTTTTTTTACATTAATTAAAATATAATTATTATTATTTTACCAAAAAATTAAAATATTGAAAAAAATTTATTTTTTATTTTTTTCATTTGGAAAATTTAATTTTTCTTTTGCTTTATTAATACTATTCATTTTACAATTTTGTATTTTATTTTTTAAATTAGAATTAATAAAATAACCTCTTGCTTTACTCATTTGAAAAGATAAAATATTACTTTTTTGTAAAGTTTCATTATTATTAAAACTTGATCTACTTTGAATAGGTGAATGATGAATTTGTCTCATTGTATTTAAATATAAATTATCTTTTTTATCATTTTTTCCACTATTAAAAGAAGAAAAAAAATTATTTTTTAATAATGAATCAATATCATTATTTGTATTAGATACTAAATTTCTATAATTTGACATTGCTGAATATGGATTAATTTTTGTTTTTGAATAAGTATTTACTCTTATAAATGTTTTTTCTTTATTTTTAGAATTAGGACTATTATTTTTTGATGAAGAATTTTTACTATTTTTACTATTTGAATTTTTCATATTTATATTATTATTTGAATTTTGAAGACAAATATGATTATTTATATTGATATTAAAATTATTTATTGTTGGCGATGAACGAGTATGTTGATGACGAATAAAATTATTATTATTATTTATATTATTATTAGTATTTTTAATTATATTTGTATTTTTTGATTTATCATTATAAATTTGAAGTGTTATTTTCATTATATCTTTTAAATTTATATTTTCATTATATTTATTTAAATTAAGATGATTTTTACCTTGTTTTTGATTATTTTTTTTAGGAGATTTTTTTTTACTATTACTTTTTTTAGGAGTATTTGAAGTTAGTAATATTCTATTATTAATATTTTTAGTAGTTGGAGAATTTAATTGAGATCTTAATTTATTTCTAGAAAAATTTGAATTTGACATTTGAGTATTTATAACTTTACTATTTGAAAAATCTTTTGATTTAGATTTATTTTTTGTCCTATTACTACTTAAATTATTTGAAGTTGAAGTTTCTATTCTTTTTAAATTTTTTTGATGAGTATTTTTTAAATTTACCCTATTATTTGTATAATTTCTTGCTGAAGTTGGAATTGTTGATGTATTTTTATTTTTATTATTATTTGATTTATTTGGTGAATTTTTATTATTTTTATCTTTATCAATTGTATATTTATTTGAATTATTTATATCATATTTTTTAATTTTTTTTATATTTAAATTTTGAATTTTATTTTTTGATTTTTTTTCTTTAACAGAAAAACATTTTAATAAAGAAATAATTGAATTATTATTTGAATTTTTATTTTGACCATTTATTTCTAAAATTGTTTCATCTTTTAAATTCATTGTTTCTTGAGTATTAATAGTTGAAATAAATTCTTTTGTATCTTTTATAACACAATCAATACTTTCATTAATTAAAGTATTAAATATTGTTTTTGCTATTTCTTTATTATGTTTATGTTTATGTTTACTTTCTTTATTTTTATTCCCATAATTTTTTTTATAATAAATTTCTGCCTTTGCTTCACCATAATTTTGAATAACTTTATTGGCAAAAAAATCTGAAAAAATTGGGTTACAAAAAAATGTTAAATAATTTTTATAATAATCTGAAAATTTAGGTATCCTTAATTTACTTTCTTTATTTTTATAAAATCTTCTTAAAAATTCTTCAATATAATCACTTATTAAATAATCTTTAAAAATTGCGACTAAATGACAATTTTTTGTATCAATTAAATCATTTATTTTTATTATATCTATTTCTTGATTTGTAATATTATACATTTGTAAATTTGATTTTATAATTTGATAAAATGAAATTTTTTTATCTGTACAATTTATTGTTTTGTTGTTGTTATTTTTTGTAAATATATTAAATGGATGTTTAAGAAATGAAATAGAGTTTGAAGTTTTATTTCTATGTTCAGAAATATTTCTTGAATGCTTATGAGGTTTTTGGTTGTTCATTTATTTTTTTTCTTGTTTATTTGAAATATAATATATTCATATTTCATTATATTAAAAATTTATTTTAATAAAAATAATAAAAATTAATTATTTTTATAATATTTTTCCTAAATAAATGTCTAATAATTGTTCAATTTCTAAAAATAAAAATGTAAATATTGATATATCATTAATAATTGATGATTCAAAAACTGCAAAAGTTACAATAGATTTAAATAATGCAGATGATAATTATTTAAGTTCTTTATGTCAAGAATTATCTAATAAATTTTCATTTGATGAACAAGTAAAAAATAATGTTTATTTACAATTACAAAATATAATAAATAAAATAAAAAAAAAACAAAATTCAAAAAAGAATATTGAGGAAACTTTTAATAGATTATATTATATTGACATTGAAAAAAGAAAAAAAAGTATTGAAAAAAATTATCAATTAAAAAAAGAACAACAACAAAAAGAATTAGAAAAATATACATTTAAACCATTAATAAATGATAATTATCTAAAATTAAGTAATCGTAATAAAAAATTTGAAGAAAGATTATATCCAAATAAAAATAAAAAGTTAATAAAAGAATTTAATAATTATAAGCAAATGATGAAAAAAAAAATTGAATCTACAAAAGAAAATGAATTAAAAATTATATCAAATAATACTTTAAGTCCAAAATGTAATTTAAACATAAATGAAAAATCACCTATAAAAAATATAAATGAAAATAATATAAGTATGAATATTAAAAAAAATGAAGAAATAATAAAATTAGAAAATGAGTCTTTTAATAAATTAAAATCAAAAAAGAAAAAAAAATTTCAAAATACAAAAAGTACTTCATCATTTGTAAAAATATTTGAAAAAATTCAAAATAAAAAAAATTATGTTAAAGATTTAACAGAAATAAGTTCAATTTCAGGAAGTGGAAAAAAAAATGAAGAAAAAATTAATATGACAAATTCAGCTTTTTTTTATAGTAAACCTTTTAAAAATAATAGATTAAATTTTATAAAAGATAAAAATAATATTACTAAAAATTTATCAATTGAAACTGATGAACAAAATGAATACACTAAATTCAAAAGAAAAATTTCAAATATACCAAATAAAGAAGTTGAAAAAGATAAAGATAATATAATTTTTGGATTAAATATAAGTTCAGATACTGATAAATTACTTATTCTTCAATCAAAAGGTTCAATTAAGAATAATAAAGTTGATAAAAATAAAGATTTAAAAATTAATAATGATGAATTTACTTTTAAACCAAAATTAAATGAAATGAGTAAAAAAATTACTTCTAAAAGAAAAGAAAATAAAAAAGAATTTTTAAATAGAATTTCAACTACAAAATATTTAACTGATACTAATATTTTAATGAGAAAATTACAAAATAAAAATAGAAATAGTAAAATAGAAAAAATAAAATATAATACAACAAATAAAAGTTCAAGAATGAATACAAATAATTATATTAATCCTAAATCTAATAGATTAATAGAAAATCAACAAAATGAAATTATTATGAATAAAATAAATGAAATAGAGAAAAGAAAGAAAATAAGTGATAATATTTATTTAAAAAATTCATATCAAGAAATTGAAAAATTTAAATATAATAATTTAAAAAATTGTTTTGATATTTTAATAAGTGATAATGAAATAAATTATAATTCTTTAACAGAAAAAGGAATAACAGAAACATTAAAAAATAAAGTAATAATTCCAGCATGTACTATGATAAATGAAAAAAATTTAGATTTTAATTTTCATAATTTTTATATTATATGTAAAGATATTTTAGATAATTATTTATTATAATTAATTATATTTTTATAAAAAAACAAATAATCAAAAAAGCATTATAATATTAATAATATTTTATTTCCTTTTTTTCTTGTTTTTTTTATTTTTTATCGTTGAAATATTATAAAAATTTTATGTATTTTATTTATAAATCAAATTTAATTTAATTAATTAATTTTAATTGTTATATATTTTCAAAATATGTATAATAATGAAGTAAAGAAATTCAATCATATAATGAAACAAAACTTTTTCCCACAAAAAATTATAAATGAAGCTAATTCATCCATAATAAGTCAAAATAATATATCAAAAGCAGAATTATTTAATTTTGACACAAATCATAAAATAGATAATATAAAAAATTTACAAAATCAAAATCAATATCACAAATATTCAGGTTATTTAAATGGATTTATTGTAATATTATCATTTTTTATAAAATTTATAATAACAATATTTTATGTAATAAATAAAAATAAGATTATTTATTTTTTATTTCAAATAATATTTTTCATAATAACTATAATAATTTCATTAATTTGTATCTTTTCATCTCCTGGAATTTTACCAATGAATATAAATAACAAACAAAAAAAAAATTATAAAAATACAAATATTATATATAAATTTAAAAAAAAATATTATGTATTACAAGGTAGATTATTTAAATTAAAAGTATGTTCAACTTGTTTAATAACTAGACCACTTGGTTCCACTCATTGTAAAAAATGTAATGCATGTATTGAAAAAATAGATCATCATTGTCCTTGGGTTGGAAATTGTATTGGAATAAATAATTATAGATATTTTTATTATTATTTATGTTCATTTAATATTTTTACTATTATTGATATTATTTCTGATATTCAATTTTTAAATTCAAAATCAAATAATTGTAAAAATCAAAAAACCATAAAAATTATTTGTATTATTTTTTTATCTTTAAATTGTTTAATTTTTTTATTTCTCATTTTATTATTAATTAGTCATACTATTTATGTTTGGTATGGGGAAACTACTTATATGAGAATTAAAATGAAGAATTTATTAAGTCTTTTTGGTAATCCTTTTAATAAAGGACCAAAGGAAAATTTTAGAAAATTATTTTGTGAAAAATATATTGTTAAAAAAGTAAAAACTTATATTTATTTAAAACCAAATACTCAATTTAGTAATATATATATTAATAAATTTGGAAAACCTTTTGATATATTAAGTTCTGCAAGTAATATAATTATTAATTCTAATAATAAAATACAAAAACTTGAAAATCAAGGAACAAAAAGAAATACAATACAAAATGTTAATATTAATTATTATATAAATAATACAATAAATAGTAAAAATTTAAATACTAATAATAAACAAAAAAATATATTTGAATTTTATAAAAATTATGAAGAAGATAAATTACAATTAAGAGGATATTATCACACAACAGAATTAAAATATAAAAAAAAAGATAATATAAATTGTTTATCATCAAAACCAATTAAAACACATTATACTTTTAAATTACCTCCTAGAAAATATTTAAGTAGTGTAAGTAGTAGTAATTCAAATCCTTCATCAAATAATCAAAGTGGGAATGTTTTTTTTTTAGATCATGCAAAAAATAATATTAATAAAACATAAAATATTCATATATAGATAATATATATTTTGTTTAATAATATATATTTTTAGTATTTTACTAGAATGTTAATTGTACAAAAAATATTTATTAATTTTTTTAATTATATTTTTTTTATTTTCTATTTTATTATTTACTTTAAGTTACAGGTTCTAATTGAGTATAATTTTCTTTAATAAAAGCATTTATTCTTCTTTCTCTATGTTTTTTTATTGATTCTTTTGTAATTTTATACATAAAAGGAATAAGAAGAATAATAACAATAACTAAAGTCCATATTATCATTTTTTTTAAAGGGAATAATGTATTTACATCAACTTCTTCAAAATTTTTTTCTTTAGTTCTTAAAATAATTTCACCTTTTTCATAATCAAAAGTAGATAAAAATTTAGAAAGAAAAGAAATTCCAAATTTCCATTCATCTCTTTTAAAATTATTATATTTAATTTGAAAAACACATCTATTTCCAATAATATCAAAATATTCTTTAGTATTGAATATAATACTTCTATCATTAATAATAAAAGTAATATGTTTTAGATTTTCTTCTTTTAATTTATCACACATACATTCAATTTCATTATTTTCAGAAATTGTTTTTCTACAAATATTTTTTTTAATACTATCATTAAAAACATTATCAATAATAAAATCAAATGCCATTTCAGGAGCCAAAATTCCTTTTGAATTACCTGAAAAAGATGCTTTATTTTGATTATAATAATATGTATTTTCATATTTATAAGAAATTTCTCCAATAAATAAAAAACCTAATTCAAAATCCCAATTTTTATTATTTGATTTAACTGGAATATTTAAAGTATATTTATATGGATTTAATATATCATTTGGTATTTCTCCATAATATATTTTACCTTTGGAATTGTTATTTATTTCTATTGTAAATTGTGCTTTGTTTATTAATTTTGATTTTTTCATTAGATAAATTAAATTGTGATTTTTTCTATATTTATATCCAAATGATATTGATTTTAATTTTGAAATAGAACTTGGATAAATTATAAATGAAAAATCATTTATTTTTAAAGTATTTTTATTTAAACTTGCATTATCTTTTACTTCAATTCCTTTTGATTCTATATTATCTATTTGAAATGTTAATTTTTCATTTATTTTATTAGCTGAAGTTAAAGAAGTTAAAGGTAAAGTATTATCATCAATATAACTAAATTCTGATTCTAAATCTGCAATTGCATTATAAGTTTTTGTATCTTCAATATATATTATTATTGAAAATTTTTCAGTATCTAAAAAAATATCTGAAAAATATTGATCAACTTCTATAGAAAATATGAAAAGAAAAATTATTAAAAAAAAATTTTTCATTTTTTAAATTAATGAATAATATTAATTAATTATTTTTTAAATGGAAGAAGGTGAAATTGAAATTGATGAAAATGATAATGATAAAAAAAATAATATTAACAATAATAATTCATTAAATATTAATGAAAAAATAAATGAAAAAACCTTATTAAACAAAAGAAAAAGACCAAAAAAAAAAAATAAAAAACAAAACTCAAAAAAAGATGAAAATCAAATAATAAAAGACGGATTATCAATATCATCACTTAACATATTTTCAACATCTATAATATCAATATACAAATATAAACAAATAAAATTTAAAACAAATCAAAAATTATTTAAAAAAGGAAAACAAAAAATACCAATTGAAGAACAAGAGAATAAATTTTATAATCTAAGATATTATTTATTTTCTCAATTTGATAAAGGAATTCAAATGGATAAAGAAAGTTGGTATAGTGTAACTCCAGAAGAAATTTCAATATATATTTCAAATATAATAAAAGATTCAAATAATTATTCAATTATTGATGCATTTTGTGGTTGTGGTGGAAATACAATTTTTTTTAGTAAAAAGTTTAAAAAAGTTTATGCTAATGATTTATATGAAGATAAAATTAAAATGACTATTAATAATTTAAAAATTTATAATTGTGATAATAATGTTATTTTCTCTTGTCAAGATTTTCTTAATTTTAATGAAAAAAGTGATTTTATATTTTTGTCACCTCCTTGGGGAGGAATTGAATATAAAAATGATGATAATTTTATGTTAAAAAAATGGATTCAACCTGATATTGAAGAAATAATTAAACATTCTTTAAAATTAAGTCAAAATTTAATTTTTTATCTTCCTAGATGTACAAAAATAAATGAATTAACTGAATATATTTATAAATATGATAAAAAGTTTATTGATGATAATGAAAAAAATATTTATTTAGATGTACAATATTTAATTTCTGCTAATAAAATAAAAGCTCTTTTAGTTTTATATGGTGAAAAATTTAATAATATTCAAATTAAGGATATTAGAAAATATTTTAAAGAAAATTATAAAATTAAAGGAAATAATAAAGATATTAAAATAATAATATCAATTGCGAAAATTTTAGGGGCAAATAAATTTTTAAATTATTGTGAAAAATTTAATCAAAATTTTTTACAAGGTAATTTAAATGATAAAGTAAATGAAAATATAATATTAAATTATTTAAAAAATAATATGACAAAAGAAGAATTAGAAGAATTAGAAAATGAAATAAAATCAAAAGAAATGAATCAAATAAATACAAATAACAAGATTATAATAAATGAAGAAACAAAAACATATAATATCACCAAAACATTAACTGAAAACGAATTTTCCTCTATTTTAAATTATGAATAATACAAAATTAAAAAATATAATAATTTCAATATAAATAAAATTTTTTCCAAAAAATTATAAAATACTTTAAAAAAAATAAAAAAAATTAAAAAAACATAAAAAAAAACATAAAAAAACCCATATTATTTATTTCCTTTCCCTTTATTATCCTCTTCAACAAATTTCTCATATTTCGATCCAGGCATACCATACAATCTAAATCCATAAATTTTAGGAATATATTTATTTTGTTTATCAGTAGGTAACAATTCAGGAAAAGTTTGGAAAAAAATATTAGGAAAAGAACAACCAAAATAAGCACCATCAATATCAACAAATCTAATTCTAGGAACATAGACTTCTTCACATCTAGGACAAAAAATTTTAACTCTTGAAATACTTAAATCTTCACTCATTGCAATAGGAACTACCAATTGTCTCTCACATAATACACGTGGACATCCACCGAAAGTTCCATTTAAGAATTTATTTCTCATTTTATGAAGTCCTTTTGATGATAAAATATATCTTTCATGTATTAAACCATATAAATCCATCGCACTTTGAT
Source organism: Isotricha sp. YL-2021a (assembly GCA_023806865.1). NCBI lineage: Eukaryota > Ciliophora > Litostomatea > Vestibuliferida > Isotrichidae > Isotricha > Isotricha sp. YL-2021a. The sequence goes on along the minus strand of JAJJLH010002626.1, from coordinate 2,346 downwards.
AAACTTCTAAAAAACTATTTTTTAAAATTTTTTTTTAATATAAATTTTTTTTTTTTTTACTTTTGATTTGTTAAATCTTCTGAATCTGGATTTTCTGTTGAAAGAATCATTTCTAATGCTTCATCGTATCTTGGAATTAATGGTTTTAAACCATATAAATTGAAGGAATCTCTTATGAAATCTTCATCAACGTCTACAAAAAATTCGTGACCTTCTATCTCACAAAACCAGTTTATCCATCCATCTGATGATATGTCTTCATCTGTATCACCTGTTTGACCTATTATATTGTTTATTTTTATTTTTTATCAACTTACTATTCATATTTTTTATTTTTTTTTGTTTTAATGTTTAATTTTTTTTTTTTTTGATGTTTAATTTTTTGAATTTTAGTTATTTTTTTTTTTATATATATTTTTAATGAAATTTATTTAAAATATTTTTTTTAATTTGAAAATTATTATTTTTCTTATATGAAAATGCTTAAATAAAATTTAAATTCAAATTAAAATTATTACATGTTAAATAGAGATGAAAATAAAGAAAATAATATTAATTTAGTCAATGTTCAATCAATATTTGGAAATTTATTAAATAAAAAATCAGATAAAAATCCTATAAATTTAAATAATAAAATTAAAAATGAATATAATGAAGTCACAAATTTGTTAAAAAAAAGAATTAAATGCAAAATTAAAAAAAGAAAACCTTCTCCTTTAAAAAGATTTGAAAAATTAATAGCAGAATATTTCTTTGGGAAAAATGGAAAATTTACTCATTTAATTCCAAATTTAAAAACAGAATTAATTGAAAAAGAAAGGAAAAAAGAATATGAATTAAAAGAAAAAATTTCAATAGGAGAATTAACTTTTCTTCAAAATAAATCATATGATAATTGTAGTTTAGAAAGAGAAAAAGAAATAAAAAAATATAATTTATTAAAAAGTACAAATTTCAAAAAAGAAAAAAACTATTTTAATTATGAACAAATAAGAATAAAAAGTAAAAGACATAAAAAATTAATTTCTCAATTTTCACCAGAAAGATTTATTAGTTATAGTCAATTAGATTTGAAAAATAAAAATAAAATATATTCTCATATAAATACAAAAAAAGTTAGTAATTTTATAATTACAACATCTCATAAATTAAATCCAAAAACTGAATTAATACAACAGAAAAAGAAAAATTCACTTAAAGGAAAAAATGAAATAAGAAATTATTCTACAATATTTCAAAATATTAATATTTTATCTCCAAAAATATTAAATGAATCAAATAATACATTTATAACAACTTCTAAATTAAAAAATGAAAATAATAAATTAAATTCTTATAAAAATGAAAATAAAAAAAATCAAAAGCAAATTAATACAGTCACAACTTCTGTTAATTCAGGTTCAAATAATTCATCAAATAATAATAATGCAATTTCAACTTTTAAAATTTCAAAATCTTCAATCAAAACTTCCAATTTTTCAACTAGTCAAAATAATATTAACAATATAGAAAATAGTATTATGTCAAATTCATTTTATATAAAAAATGCAATTGCAAATATAAATTTGGATAATTTAAATTTAAAAAAAAATAATAAAAAAAATCAAATTTCATTATTAAAAGTTAGTAATAGTGAAAAACAATTATTAATTCCTGAATATAGAGTAGAAAAACCCTTTATTTTAAATTCATATTTAAATTTTAATCATAATAATATAAAAACTCCAAATTTTGATTTTCCTGAAATTTTTAAAAAAATTTCATACAAGAGAAGAAATAATTCATCATCATTGAATAGAAAATCATTTAATACCAAAGATTTTAATTATAAATTAGATAATATTATTTCAAATGGAAAAGAATTTTCTAAATCATTAAAAAAATATATTAAAAATCCATATACAATGAAAATACAAGATATATTAGAAAAAAGAAAAAATAAAAGTTTAATACAAGATGATATTAATAAAATTAAACAAATTTTAGATTATAATATTAAAAAAGATAAATTTATTAAATCTATAAATTCAGAAAGAATAGAAAATGATAATAAATTAATTGATATTACAAAAAAAATTAAAGATAATGAAATACTTTCTATATTATTAAATGCAAAAAAAGAAAATATGAAAAATTTAAAATTAATCAAAAATAAAAATATAGGAAATTTAAATCAAAAAAATGATAAAAATATGAAAAGATTAAATAAATAATAGGAGAAGAAAAAATAATTAAATGACATAAAATAATATATATAATAAAAAACATTTAAAAAAAAATATGAAAAATAATAGTTTTTTAGAAGTTTATCAAAGTGCGATGGATTTATATGGTTTAATACATGAA
>JAJJLH010002625.1:0-16680 GCA_023806865.1 Isotricha sp. YL-2021a | reverse complement strand
TTTATCATTCTTTTCTATTTTTTCTCTTAAAAGGAAATAAAATTGGCGTAGAAATTCATTCATAACTGGAGTAATAACTTCATAATCTTTCATATACATTAAAATATCTGGTAAATATAAATTTTCTTTGATTTTTTCATATAAATATCCTTTTGAAAGAAATGTAAAATATTTTTCTCTATTTTCATTATTTAATTTTTCAACTAATTTAAAATTGAAAATAATATATTTATAAAAATTATTATCATCTGAAATTTCATTTATTATATCTTTTTTAGTTGAATCAAATAAAAATTGAAGGAAATTGCTTTCATTTATGATATTATTAGGAATATTTTCAAGAAAAAAACTAATTATTTTATAAAAATTTGTTTCTTTAATATATAATCTATTTTTTTCTGATTGTTTTAATATTTCAATTAACATTAATAAATCATTTAAAATTTCTATACAATTTTTTTTATTATCCTCATTTTCATTCTGATTAAATAAAGAAAGAAATTCAAAAAGAGGAATAATAGGTTCAATTCCACCAATCATATAAATATTATTTCTATAATTTTCATAATCAAAATAATAATTTTGATAAATATTATTTTCAGGTTTATTTAAATAACATTTATAATTATTGCATAAAGAATTAATTTCAAATTTCAATTCATTAAATAATAATGACGAAAACATAAAATAATAATCTCCTTTTTCAATATTTTGATTATTATTATTATTTATATTTGGATTTGTGATTAATAATGGTGAATTATCTGTATTTTTTTTTGAACAAATAATACATGATAATTTTCCTTTAAAATTATTTAATAATGTAATTGAAGTTATTATTTTCTCCCAATCTTTTTTTTTATCTTTTATTTTTTCTTTTTTTTCTTCTTCTTTTTCTTTTCCTTTTTCTTCTTCTTTTTCTATTTTTTCTTCATTTCCATTATTAGAGATTTGAATTAATTTTGTTAAATTAAATTGTTTTTCATCATTTATTTCTAATTTAATAATAATCCATTTATCATATTCATCTTCATTTATTTTTACTTCTGATTTATTATCATATTTCCCATCATAATTAACTTTAATAATATTTTTTTCAAGTTTAATTATTAAATGATGTTTATTATCAAGTTCACAATCAATTAAATCACAATTTTCATTATCTGATTCTTTATAAATTGCAAACTTGATATATAGGGAAAAACCTTTTCTTAAATATATTTTATTTTCTTTTGAAATATTAGTTTTTATTAGAGATTCTTTTGGATTTAAAAAGAATAAATATTTAGTTTTATCATTTTTATCATCTTTGTTTTCAATATCTTTTCCATAAAATAATAAAAGAAGTTTAATATAATTTAATAAATTTTTAGGATTTAATGTTTCTTCTCTATGTTCTTTACCAATTTTACTATAGATATAATCATAATATTTTTTTTCAAAATTAATATTTTCAATTAAAAATTTTAATAAAGTTTTTGAATCTTCTCTTAAATTATCCCGAATTAAAAATATATCAATTAAACTTTCAACTAATCCATTATTTGAATTAAATTTTGTTAAAGAAGTAAATACTTGGGCAATTTCTATTTTTTTTTTTAAATATATTTAATAATTCTAAAATATTCTCTTTTACTTCATTTTCATTACTTTCTGTGTTTTTTAAAAATGTAAATAATGGATCAATCTTATCTTTTATTTCTTCTTTCAAATTCAATTTATCTTCTGTAAAGATTTCTTGAATTTTAGTCATTTATATTATAACTAAGAATAAAAAAATAATTAAAGATTTTATTTTTAAAAATAAAAAAAATATGTTAAATTATATATCATTATTAATATCTTATAAATGATTTTTAATTAAAATAAAAGAAAAAATTGAAATAAATCTCATATTTTATCAAAATTGAAATAATAAAAGAATATAATATAATAATAGATAATTAATAAACTAAAAAAAATAAATAAAATTTAAAAATAACAAAAATAAAAAATAAAATCAAAAAAAAACAAAAAATAGAAAATGAAAGGAAATTAAAAGAACAATAAAAAATAAAAAATATACAAAATCCAAAAAAAAATCTTATAAAAATCCAAAAAAAAAAAAATATAAAAAAATGAAAAGCTTCATAGCACTTTTCTTAATAGTTCTCACATCATGTAATCTCCGTCTTTTAGAAGACAACAAATCAGACTTAACAGAAATAGTAAAAATCTTACTTGCATCATACGAAAAAATAAAAAAAGAATTTAAAAAAAATTTAAATGAAACAAAATCAGAAGAAATATTAAAATCATTTAAAGTATTAGCAGACTATAAACAATCTTTAAATATGAAAATGCATCAAGGAATTCATCCTCAATATTATGGAAAAATGGTAGAAAGACTTGTAGAAAGAATGGGAACAAATAAGGAAATTCGTAATAAATTTGCAGAAAAATTAAAAGAAATTGAAAAAGAAGAAAATGGAAAATGGGTTCATGAAAGAATTTTATTTTCAAAAGATTCAGAAAAAAAAGAAAAAAATTCTAATGTTACTTATGCCGCTTATTTAAATTTATTTGGTAAAAAGGATGTTAAAAGTGGAAAAATTACTTTAATTTATACCACTGTTTCTACTACTTTTAAAATGAAAAAAATGCTTTTTGTTCATAAGAAAGATGAAGATACTATTGAAAGAAGAGATATTGATATGAAACCTGATGAAATTGATGAAAATGATGTTAAAGTTATTATGGGATATGGTGATTTGATTTCTCTTAAATTCTTTAAGACTTATTTTAATATTGATATTCCTATAAAGGAATAAAAATGTTTAAATTTTTTTTTTGATTTTTAGAATTAGTAATTATGGAAAAATAAAAAAGAAATAAAGTTAATTTTTTTTTTTTATTATATTATTTTTTTTTAATGTATCATTTTTTTATTTATTATTTTAAATGTATTGTAGTTTTTTTATTTTGATTTATTAATTTATAATTTTATTATGTTTTGTATTTAATAATCATCACTATGATTTACTATATAATTTACTAAATAACGAAATAATACACATAAAGATAGAATAATAAATGTAATAATAAACACTTTTTTACTTTGATTATTATATGTTTTTTTATTTTTTATTCTATTTATTATTTTTTTACTTTTTTCTTTTTTTTTCTTTGTTGGTTTTATTTTTTCATGATTTTCTTCTTGTTTTTCAATTTTTTCAAATATTTCATTTTCTTCATCACTTTCATTTTTAAAACCTCTTCTTTTATTTTCTTCTTTTAAATTTTTTAATAATTTCATATTATCTTTATTTTTATTTCTCATCTTATTTAAATTTTTTTCATGAAATTCATTAACTTCATCAATAATTTTTTTTCTCAAAGCCAAAAAATGTTCTTGAACTTTTTTATCTTGTAAATCTAAATTTTCTTCTTTAGCAAAAGACTTTAATTTCTCATTTGGATTATTAAAATCAATATCAATTAAATCTTGTAAATCATCTCTATATTTTTTAGCTTGTTCAATTATTTTACTTAATTTATTTTCTTCTTTCTTATTATTTTTCTGTGTTTTAACAACTTCCATTTGAGCATAACAAATTTCCAAAATTAAATTTAACATTCTAATTTGTGCCTTACCACTTAAATCATTTTTATCATAATCAATAATATTATTTTTTTTTTCTTCTTCTTTCTTTTTTTCATTTTCTGTATATTGTTCATTTATTTTTCTATAAAATGATTTATAAATTTTTTTTTCTTCACTTTTCTCTTTATTAATATATTGATTTAAATTATTTAAAGTTTCATTAACATCTTTATTATTAGGATCAATTTGAATAGCTTTTTCTAATAAATTTTTAGCTTCTAAATAATCATTCATTAAAGAAGCAGGATTATCAATTATACATCTTGCTTTTCTAAAATAAGCTTTAATACATTTATTATCAATTTTAATTACTTCATCACAAGCAAATTTTACTTCTTTCCAATTTTTAAGATAAAAATTACAAAGAGATAAATTTAATAAAGAACTTTTTAACATATTTTTAATTTCTTCTTTTTCTTCTTTATTTGAACCTTCATCAAATATATATGTTAATTCTGAATCTTTTATTCCATCTCCATTTTTCCAATTTGGATTTGAATCAATTATATATTTAAATATACTTATTGATTTTGAAAATTCTGTTATTGCTTCATCGAAACTTTGAAATTTTAAATATTGAATTCCTAAATTTTTCATTGTTTCAAAGGAACATTTTTTTAAGTAAAATTTTTGATTTCTAACATTTATTAATGTTAAATAATTAAATAAACCATCTTTGTAAAAATCAGGTAAAGAGTCAAATTTTTTTCTCTCTTGAGCTAGTTGATATGATTTTATCTCAGCTGCTGTATTAAACATGTCGTTTATGTCTTCTTTTGATGGACCTTCTTCTTTTTCTTCTTCTTCTTCTTCTTCGTCTTCTTTTTTTTTTTCTTCTTTTTCTTTTTTCATTTTATTATATTTTTTTGTTAATTTAAAAAAATTAATAATTAATTATTTTTGTTAATTAATATTTTATTTATTTATGATATTTATATTTTTTTTAATTTAATTTTGCAAATTCTATAATTTAAGAAATAAATTGCATTTTAAAAATTTATATTTTCATATTTTTTTAAAAAAAAAATATAAAATATGATTTTTTCTTTATTTATTTTTCATTTCTTCATCCTCAAAAAAGGATTTTAAAGTTTTAGATTTCATAGAATCAAGTATATTACTTTCAATAAAAATTCTTTTCGATTTTTCTGTATTAGGAGTTAAATCAGCAATATTTGTATTAGGTGATGCATATAAATCTCTTGAAGTATTTTTATCATTATTATTTTGACTATTATCTGAAAGTGATTGAATATCAATATATTTTTTATCTTCTTTTTCTCTACTTATATTTGAATTATTATTATTATCAATTTCTATATTATTTCCTATATTATTTTCATTATTATTTTCATTATTATTTTCTATATTATTTTCTATATTATTTTCTATATTATTTTCAATATTATTGTTTTTATTTTTATATATTGAAATTGGAGTTTTAAAATTAATTGAATGCTCATTTTTTATTTTTTCTAATAAATTATAATGTAATTGATAATTTTGTTCTATTGTTATATCATCTGTACTATTATTATTATTATTATTATTATCATTATTATTTAAAATTATTTTTATCCCTTTTTTTTCATTTGAATTTGTTTGTAACATTTTATTATCAAAATTTTCAATTATATTATTGTCTATATAATTATTATCATATGAAATTCCTTGTAATTTTTTTGAATCTTTTTCTTCTTCTTTTCCAATTTTAAATTGTTTTTTTTTATAATAAATATTATCTGAGTATTTAGAATTATTTTCTTTGAATACTTTTACCCAATCAATAGGATTTTGTTTTTTTAATAGTTTTTTTTCTTCATCTAATTTTTTTTGTTTTTTCCTTTTAATTTTATCCATTTCTGTTTTATATAATCTATTAACAACTTCATTTGATTTAACACCTTTTAAATTTTGATTAATTTTTTCAATAAATTCATTTTCTTTTTCTTGTTTAATTTGTAAAATTTTTTTTTTATTTTCAATAGATTTATTAATCCTTTGATGAAAAGGTATTGTAACAACATAATTTGGATTTTCATTTATTTCTGGACTAAAAGTAAATTCTTCATTTGCTTTCCTTAAATTATCAATATTCTTTTTTTTTAAAACTTTAGCATCATTATATAATTTTTCATAATATAAAGGATTATTTATTGATTTTGAACGAAGATTTTGAGGATTTGATAAAAATTCTTTTTCTAATTCATCATTTAAATATTGTAATTTTAAATTATCTAAATTTTCTTTTCTTATTTTTGCATCTTTATTTAATTGAATATATCTTGGTTTATTAATTTCAGTTTTTATATTTAAATTATTATTATTTATATTTTTTGATTTATATTTATTTATTTTTGGTTTAAATGTACAATCTTGTTCTATTTCATTTAAATTATTAATTTTCATATTTATTATTTTTTCATTTATTTTTTCTAAATGTTTAGTTTCATTACCATAAAAATCATATGAAGTATTATTAATTGTATTAAAAGTTTTATTTGTTAAAAAAGGTGATGATACTAAATTTTTTTGTTTTGAAATATTTAAATTAATATTACTTTCATTGTTAAAATCAAGAATTGATACCATATTACTTGTTGAAGTTGGTCTACTTTTTTTAAATAAATAATCACTTTTATTTTTTATATTTTTAATAGGAACTTTTGATTGAATTTGTAAAGCTGGAGTATAAATTGTATATGATTGAATATTATCATAATTATCATTTTCATTATTATTAATATTATTATTATATTGAATATAATTTTTATTTATATTATGGTCATTATTATTTTTATTATTTTCATCTTGATTTTGTTCTGTATTAATCTTATTTATATATGTTGATATTCTTTCTGATGTTGATTTTGTTGTTTGAATATTTTGATTATTGGAATTAAAATTAATTGGAATTTGTCTTTGAGATAAATTTTTATTTACGAATGAAGTATTTTTTTTTTTAAATTCGTTTTTTTCTGTTTCAAGAATATCAAAATTATCCATATCTAAATTTTGAAAAAATTGTTTTTTTAATATTGGATTTATTTTCTTTTGATTATAAGATTTATATTGATAATTAATTTTGTTTTGTAATTTTTGAGATTTGACTTTATTAATTTTAAGAATTAATTTAAAAAAGAAAAAATTAAAAATATTTCTCAATCTAAAATAAAAAAGTGATTTAAGATCTTTAAGAACTTTATATCTAGAAATTAATTGATGATTATTATAAGCAATTAAAATTCTTTTTATAAAATCAAATAATGTTTTATCATCTTCAGAAATGAGTTTCATATAAGAAAAAAGCGCAATTTTTAAAAAATCATTTTCATCTTTATTTTCTGAAGTTCTAACAACATCAGAATAAATATTTAAAAATGTGTTCACATTATCATAATCAATTAATCCTACTTCATTAAAATATTCACAGAATTTAATTGAATTTGGTAATGTTAAATTTGAAGATTCCATTAAATAATACAAATAATTTTTTTAAATTTTATTTTAAATTTAATAAATTATATAATAAAAAAATAATTAAAAATAAAATTATATTTTTCATACTATAAATAAAATTCAATAATAATAAATCTCAAAAATATACAGTAACAATTTTTCTCAAATATTTTAAATTAAAATATTTATTTTTTTTTATTTTTTAACAATTAATTTACTCCATTCTTCTAAATTTTTTTTTACATTATTTAAATAAAACAAAATATCATCATTAGGAAAAGTATTATATAAAATTTCAAAAGTAGGTAAAATAATTCCTTTAATAAATCCAATTTGACTAGTAGGTGTATCAGCTTTATTTCTATCACATAAAAAACCAACTTGCATATTTTTTTCTTTTTCCTCATCACCTTCTCTCCAAAATTCCTGATTTATCAATTCAGTCCATTTAAAACTTATTTCAAAATCTTTAGAACAATGACTTATATCAGCAGTATGAACAAGGAAATCCATAACTTCTTGTTGTTCACTCATTGAATATGTATTTTGATTATGATTATTTTCTTTTTCATTTTTATATTCAAAATTTTTCATTAATGAACATATTTTAGCATGATTTTGCATATCTGTTGCTAAGATTAAATCTATTATTCTTTTTCTTACAAGTCTATAATCTTCAATTTGTAAATTTGAAAAAATATTTGTATTATTTTCTTTATTATCTTGTAAAATATGAAACATTTCAGCAACATGAAAATTTTCTAAAACATGTATATCATTATAATTAATTGCAAGATTATTTGATGATCTTATTAAATAATCATTTGAGTATCCTGGATGTGATAAATCATGTGAAATTGATGCAAGTCCTAAAGATAATATATCTAAATAATTTAATTTAATCATATTTATAACATTTGTTTTAAAAGTATAAATATATACTGTTTGAAGAACATCTAAAGCATGTCTTTCTGTATGATAAATTGCTGTTGATGATGAATATTTTTGATATATTATATTTAAAAAATTTTTTAATATGGAGTCTTTTATTATTTTTAATTTATCAAATTGCTGCATTAATATCATTGTTCCGTTTAAAAAACTATTTTGATTTTTTAATTCTGGGTAAAATGAAAATATATTAAAATGAATGTCTAATAATTCTTTTTCTATTACATTTGAAGAATTTGTAATATTTAACATGGATTTTCTATTTTTTTTTCCTAAATTAATTATTACTTTATTTCTATTTTCAGGAGACAAATTTGATTTATGATGAGTTCTATCTTCATCATCACTTATATAATCATCAAATATTTTTTCTTTTTCTTCACTTGAATTATCACTTAAAGATTCACTTTCTTGTTCATTATCACTTTCATTGCCATCTAATTTACTTTTAAAGTCTGAGGTTTTTCTATTAACTAAATGAAATTTATTTTTCATTTCTTTTGGTATTTCATTATATTTTGAAGTTTTAAAACTTTTTTTAACATATGTAAATTTATTCTTTGTTGAATATTGTTTTAAATAACCAATAATATTTCTAACTTCTGGATTTTGTTCAATTTCAGAATAATTTTCATCTAGAGCTTGATATTTATATAATTTTTGATTTCTAATTAAACTAATTGCAATTTTAACATCATTTGCTAATTTTTGGTTATTTTTACTTAAATATTTTTCTACATTATGTAATATTTCCATTACTGTATCAAAAGGTGTTTTTAATGCTTCATTAAGGGCTTTTTCTTCAATGTAATTATTTGCTATTAATAATACACTATTTCTTTTATTCGCCATTTTCATTCTTCGTTTTGATATTTAAATAATTAAATAATAATTAAAATAACCATAAAAGATAAAATATTAATTTAATATATTTTTTTATTTTTTTTACTTTTTTATTTCTAGTATCCAAGCTTAATAAATTTTTATTATATTTATTAGGTTTGTTCACCTAGAAAATATAAATATAGTTATATGATATTTAATATATAATTTTTATTTTATATTGAATTATAATAACTATTATATTTGAGTTTTTATATTAATAATCAAGTAAAAAAAAACAGAAAAAAATAAAATAAATAAATAAATAATAAAATAAATAAATATTAAAATCTAAAAATTGTATAATTTAAATATTAAAAATTTAAAAATTGAAATCTGATTTAAATTAAAAAAAAATGTTTTAAAAAATTAATTAAACCCCATTTGATTATAATCATTATTATTTAAAATCTTAGAATCAATTTTATTAATCATATCTTTCATATTTTTAATCATTTCTCTACTATATTCATCATTACTGGGATTAGAATTAATATTTAAAACATGATTCCTACCTCCAGGAAAAGAATATAAAGAATTATTAATATTCATATTAGCATCATTCATATTTCTTTCAATACTTAAAGCATAATCTTTTAATGCAATAAGAGAACTTAATAAATTTTTTACTCTTGCATTTAATTCATTATTACTTAAAGTTAACATTTGTATTTTTTTTTCATATTCTGCTTTTAAAATTTCATTTTGATTTGTTAATTGTAAATTAATATTTGATAATCTATTAATTTCATCTTGATGTGATTTGTTATTTAAATCTAATGTTTTTACTAAATCATTGTATTTTTTATCTAATTTAAAACTTTCATTTTGATTTGTTAAATTATTTTGTTTAAATTGATTTAATTGATTTTGTAAATTATATATTTGATCCATTGTATATGTTTTATCATTTACTAAATTATTTCTTGCTTTATCAAGAAAGTTAATTTGTTTTTTTAAAGCATTTATTTCATTATTTGAATTTTTTTTTTGTAAATTTAAATCATTTTCTTTATCTAATAATTTTTTTTCAAGTTTATTTTTTTCATCATTTAAATTATTAATAATATCATTTTTATTTTTTAATTCATTTTCACTTTGTTGAATAATTTTATTAAATTCATTAATTGTATCATTCAATTGACTAATTTGTTCATCTCTATCATTTAATTCTTTATTAGATAAATTTAAATCATCATTTAATTTATCAATCATTCTTTTATAACTTGAAATATCATTTTGTGCATTTAATTGACTAAAATTAAAATTATTTTGTAATTCTAAAAGTGTTTGTGCCAATTTATCATTTTCTCTTTCTTTATCATTATATTTTTTTGCAAATTCAATATCTTGATTTGAATTAATTTGATTTAAATCATCATATTTTTTTTTTAAATTATCTAAATCTAATTTTAATTTTCCTATTTCTACTTTTAAATCTGTTATTTCATTTTCATATTCTCTTATTGTGATTTTGTGATTTTTATCAAGATTTGATAGTTTGTTTTTATATAAATCTTCTCTTTGTTTTATTTCATTTTTCAAATTTTCAATTTGATTTTTATATGATGTTATTTTCTTATTTAATTCTTCATTATTTTTTAATAATGTAGGAAACATTTTTACTTTTGATTCATTTGCTTCTATTTTATTTTTTAAACACATATTTGATTCATTAAATAATTTAAATTTTTCTGAACTTTCTTCAATTATTTTTTGATATTCAGAAATAATATTATTTTTATTATTTAATGCATCTAATAATTGAGAAATTTCTATTTTTTTTCCATTTAATTCTGCTTCTAATTCATTATAATTTTTATTTAAGGAATTATATTCTATATATAAGTTATCATGTATTGTTGATTTTATATTTTGTTGATGAGACATTTGTTCATATCCTTTTATTTTTCTTTGTAATTCTTTTATTTTTTCATCTCTTAATTTTATCAAATCATCATTATTCAAAAGGTTATTTTGATTAATGTAATTTTGTTGAAATGGTATTGATTCAATATTATTATTTATTGGTTCTTCCATTAAATATTATAAATTTTCAAATAAAATAAAAAAATAAAAAAATTTTTAAAAATAATTAATTAAAAATATTTAAAAAAATATTCCATATTTTTTCTTTTTAAAAAAAATAAAAAATGACTTCTCAAAATGAAAAAAACCCAAAAAACGAAATATTATATTCTCTAATAGTATATTTCTTGGACAATAAAAATCCAAAAGAAATAAAAATTAACATAGAATCTCTAAAAATAACATTAGGATTAAACGACTTATATGCATATTTATCAGACATATTTCAATATCAAATAAACCCAAAAACAACATCCCTCCAAATATATCACATGAACACATGGTTAAATTTACTAGATATAAAATCATTTTATTTTTTCATTTCAAGTAACATTCTCCAAAATCAAAAAACAAAGCTAAAAATATTAAAAAAACCTCATTTAGAATCAATAAACGAAGATGAAGACATAATACAAACAAATGAAACAAAAGATAAACCAATAATCCCAAATAGAAAAATATCATGTTCTCTTTGTCATATATCATCACTTGATGAAAGTAAAATAGAAAGATTAGGAAAAATTTATGGTCCTTTTAAAAATGGAAATAAAAATTATTATGCTCATTTCTTATGTGCAATATGGTTACCTCAAGCATTTATAAATTCAAAAAATGGAAAATTTTCAGGAGTTGGAAAAGATATAAAAAGAGCTAGAAAAATAAGATGTTCTCTTTGTGGAAGAACTGGAGCTGGAATTGGTTGTTTATTAAATGAAGAAAAAAAATGTGATAAAAGTTATCATTATTTATGTGCTTTTGATGATCAATGTGAATTTAATAAAATTAGTTATGAAATTTTATGTAAGAGACATAAAGGGAAATTTCCATTTCATAGAGGATTAAAAATTAATCATAATAATTATGATTATGATGATGATGATGATTTTGATAAAAGTGATTTTGAAAATAATAATTTTGATAAAGTTAATATTAGTGATAGTGAAAAATTTGAAAAATATGAAATTGGAAAAAAAAAAATTGGGAAAATTAAAAATGTTGATGAAGAAATTTTAAAATGTAATATTTGTAATATGAGTTGTGATCAAGATAAATTTGTTGAATGTGAAAAATGTGGAAAAAATTTTCATGAACAATGTGTTGGAATTAATAGTGAGAATAATTTAAATAATGGAAATTTAAAAGTTGTTGATGATAATGATGATGATGATATTAAAAATGAATTTATTTGTCCTAGTTGTAAAAATTGTGAAGGGGATAATGTTATTGGTGATAGTGTAGATAGTAAAAAATAATTTTTTTTTTAATTTTTTGGTTTTTTTTTTAATGTAAAACTTTTTAAAATGGCAGAGTTCTATGAGATGGTTACGGGAAAATATTATATTGACAGAATGACAATAAATTGGTTGTTTTATGATTTTATGAATAACAGGTCATTAATATATGATTTTTGTAAAAGAGCATTTGATATAATTGCAGCTTCAATTATATTAACTGTTACTTTTCCGATAACAGGTTTTACGGCTCTTAGAATATGGCTTACTGATGGTGAAAATCCGATTTATACACAAACAAGAATCGGTAAAGGCGGGAAACCCTTTAAATGTTATAAATTAAGGACAATGTATGCAAATAACTATGTTCCGAAAAGCCTTAAAAATGGTGGATATGCAGAAAATCAGGAGGTTGATGACAGAGTTATACCTTGGTGTAAATTTGTCAGAAAAGCCCGTTTTGATGAAATACCTCAAATGATAAATATTTTAAAGGGTGAAATGTCAATAGTAGGGCCAAGAGCTGAATGGGAAGAAGTCGTAAATATTTATAAAGAGCAAATCCCTTATTATAATTGTAGAATGTGGGTTAAAACCGGTTGGACCGGATGGGCTCAAATAAATCAGGGACATTTATTTTCTGTTGACGATGAAGTCGGTAAATTGGTATATGATTTATATTATATAAAACACCGTAATGTATTGTGGGAAATATGCATACTTGTAAAAGCTGTATTTTTAGCATTGGGAGGTAGACATGATTAATGAAACTGTGTTGGTTACCGGTGGAGCCGGATTTATCGGGAAACATACAGTAAGAGAGTTAATTAATAACGGATTTGAAGTAATAGTTGCAGATAAGAAAGCAAAAACATCTGATATTTCTTGTAAATATTATCAGTTGGATGTCACATCCGATGATTTTGAAAATATATTTAAGGAAAATAACATTGATTATGTAATACATCTTTCAGCTCTGCCTTCGGTTGCCGATTCTATAAAAATGCCTCTTGTTGATTGTAGGGATAATTATCAGGCTACAGTAAATGTTTGTACTATCGCAAAAAAATACGGTATTAAAAAAATTGTATTTTCATCAACAGCTGCAGTTTATGCAAATCCGCAGTACCTTCCGGTTGATGAAAAACATCCGACATCATATCTTTCACCATATGCAATTACCAAAAATGCATCTGAAAATTTTATAAAATATTGCGGAATAGATTATATAATTTTTAGATATGCAAATGTTTACGGTGCAGGACAAGATGCTTTTGGCGAAGCCGGTGTTGTTGCTAAATTTTTTGAATTGATGAGTCATAATAAACCAATACAAATTCATGGTAACGGAAAACAATATAGGGATTTTGTTTATGTTGAAGATGTAGCAAAAGCAAATGTTTTGGCTTTGCATGCTGATATAGATAATGAAATAATTAATGTTTCTACAAATTCAAGAACATCAATAAATGATTTGTTTGAAGTTTTAAAAGAAGAATTGGATTATAAATTAGAACCTGTTTATACAGCTTCACGAGAAGGAGATATCGAGAAATCGATTTTAAACAACAATAAATTGTCATCACTATTACATTTTACACCTTCTATTGATGTTAAAACAGGAATACAAAAAATGGTAAATAGCTACAAGGTGCGTGTATGAGCGAAAAATTTTCAGTATTAATGCCTGTATATATTAACGAAAAAGATAATGAATTAAAAATGTCAATAGAAAGTTTATTAAATCAGACGTTAATTCCGAATGAAATTCTTATTATTGCAGATAGGCATACCCCCAAAAATACGTTAAACATTTTGAATGAGTATAAAGATAAATTTCCGGAATTGTTTGGTATAGTTGTATTAAGTGAAGATGCGAATTTAGGTAAAACGTTACAAATTGGCGTTAAAAAAGCAAAATTTGATATTATTGCAAGAATGGATTCTGATGACATTGCACGAAAAGACCGATTTGAAAAACAGATAAATTTTTTAAAAGATAATCCGAATATAGATGTTGTAGGTAGCTGGATTTCAGAATTTGAGGACAGTCCGGAAAATATATATGCAATAAGAGAAGTTCCAATAGAAAATGATAGTATACTGCAATTTTGTAAGTTTAGAAATCCTATGAATCATATGACTGTTGTGTTTCGCCGTAAAGCTGTTTTAGAAACCGGAAATTATTCAGACAGAAAAAGGATGGAGGATTATCAGTTGTGGGCAAAAATGCTCCATAAAGGTTTTAGATTTGCAAATATACCTGAATGCTTGGTTAATGCAAGAGCCGGACAAAGTTTAATGAAACGCAGAGGTTCATTAAAAGAATTCTTTCAGTATGAATATACTTTGTTTAAAGAATTTTATGATAAAGGGTATATTAATTGCATAGAATTTTTAAAGGCTATTGTTTTAAAGTTTTTTTTGAGAATGGCTCCAAATTGGATAATGTCATTCATTTACAAGAATATATTGAGAAAGGACACTAAAAATTGATAAAAGTATTGTATGTAATTTCTACATTAAGAGCCTGTGGTCCAGTTAATGTCTTATATAATATGATAAAAAATTTCGATAAGAATTTATACAATATTTATATTATAACATTATCTTCAGAAAATCCAACCAATTCTAGATGGCAAGAATTTGTTGATATGGGGTGTGTTGTTAAAAGTTTAAATTTATCTCGTATAATAGGATATTTATATGGTGGTATAAAGATAAAGAATATTGTTGATGAAATTAATCCGAATTTAATTCATGCGCATTGTTTTCGTTCGATATTGTTTAGTGGAATATATTTAAAAAATTATAAAAAAATAGCTACAATACATAGTGATTATGATATTGATTATACATTATCATATGGCAAATATATCGGCAAAATCATGAGCAAGCTTATGGATTTTTCTTTAAGTAAATTTGATAAATGTATATGTGTATCAGAGCTTTTGTTCGATATTTTAAAAAAGAAAAAAAAGCTTAGTTTAGATTTTGTAAACAATGGTGTTGATACAGATAAGTTTAAGCCGGCAAAAAACAAAATTGAATTGAGAAAAAATCTAAAATTACCAACAGATAAAACAATCTGGATTTGGGTTGGGAATTTGATTAACCTAAAAAATCCGTCATTTTTAGTTAAAAATATTAAAAATTATAAAAATGATGATATTTTCATTTTTTGTGGAAATGGAGAATTATATACTATTCTTAAACAACAAACACAAAACTTTAAGAATATAATTTTTACCGGTAATGTCAGTAATATTGAGGAATATCTTCAGGCATCAGATTATTATATATCAACATCGACATCTGAAGGTATAGGATTATCTGTTCTAGAAGCATTATCGTGTGCACTACCTGCTATCCTATCTGATATAGATGTATTTAAGTATATTTTAAAAAAGGGTGATGCTGGACTAATTTTTAAAAATAATAATTCTCATGATTTAAATTGTAAAATAAAACAAATATTAAACAATAATTATTATGAACTTTCTAAAAATGCACGAAACCTTGTTTTGAATAAGTTTTCGGCGGAAATTATGTCAAAAAATTATCAGATAAAATATGAGGAATTATATGCTAAAAATTAATAAAAGTGTAATATTATTGCCTCTTATATTTTTCTTTTTACCCTCATTTATTTTCTGGGTTCCTTGTTTAAATGCAGGATATTTATACTTTTATCTTTTTTTATATATCGCATTGTTAATTTTATTTATTACAGATAACAAAAATATGATAATTAAATTATATAATGTATATAAATCTACACCAATTAAAATTCTTATATTGGGTATATTTTTAGCTATATTAAATTCTGTTTTTTTATCAATTGTAGGAATAACAACTTTTGGACAAACTATCAGAACTATCATATTAAGAATAATATTGTGCTATGGTGCTTTTTTTGTTTATTATATCTATATAATAGGTAAGTATATTACATATGAAAAATTCATTAAACTATTTATTTTTCTCTATTGGACTATTTTAGTTTTAGGTTTTGTTTTATATTTAGCTCAATTATTAAATATTTCATTTATTAATAGTATATTTGATGTCTTTACGAATGCAAGAGTTTTACGGGATCAGTTTATTTATAATAATACTTTATTGGTACACGGCACTCAAACAAGAGGATTGCCTCGTTTGAGTAATTTGTATGAGGAACCGAGTTTTTACGCACGTTTTTTATTTATATTTTTACCATTTGTAAATTCAATGGCATCTGTAAAATCAAAAATTTTCGCAAATACATTGTTTGATAGATTAGTAAAAATAACGCTGGTACCATTTACTTGGATAAGTTTATTATTAATACAATCTCCGATTTATTTTATATTTTTTATAGTAATAACTTTTTTATATTATAATAAATTAATTATTAAAATTTTAAAAAAGTATGGAATATACATC
>JAJJLH010002624.1:0-16698 GCA_023806865.1 Isotricha sp. YL-2021a | reverse complement strand
GCACATGGCGGACACCCGGTTCTTCGTTGGAACATGGCTAACATATACATCCGACAGGACCCTGCTGGAAATATAAAAGCTGATAAAGCAAAAGTTGCAAAAGCTATATCAGCATACGATAAATTTATCCAGACTTTTACATCTAAAAATAAACTAAATGTCAGTATATCAGTATTGGATAAGCTTGGCAGATATAATCAAATGACTTTGCCTCCTTTGGTTGCAAGTTCTTCTGTCTATACAAGAGATTTACCTTACGGTTCATATTCATATAAAAATGCAAAAGCTCAATGGGCAAAAGATGTTGAGGCTCGTGAAAAAAAGATTAACTCAGGTGAATGTGAAAATATCAGAAAATATTTTAAAGTAAAAGAGTTTTACGAAGGTGAAATGGAAAATAAACACGGAAAATGTGTTTTTAAAGCAGGCGGTTTGTGGTTTGACACATACAATATTACCTCAACAATTATTGCATTTAAACCCGACGTTTTGCTTGATTCAAATATCGCCTCAATAGCAGGTGATTATGACGATACAAGAGCTTTTTATCTTACTACAACAAGAGATAATGCGGGAAAGTACAAAACAAATTATACAAGTGAAAATGATATACTTGCAAACCAGAAGAAAATTAAAAAAGCCTACGACTATGCATATAATAAAGCATCCGTTAACGATTTGTCATGTAATAAAATAAGAAATAAAAACTGTACAAATTCAAAATTTGTAAATCCTTACTACAGCTTGTCAAGAAAAGGTGAAACAGGACAGTTTGAAGAATTTTATGATTTTTGCGGAAGTAATGATATATCAAGTTGCAAATGTAAATATTTAAAAACCGGAGAAACTGATGATAATATTACATATAAAATAGATGAAGATAACAGCGAAAATTGCCGTAAAGGAGTTTACGAATATCAAAAAAAATATAATCAGGGCAGAACCGGAAACTACTGCACCGAAATAACATACGATAAAAAGAATAAAGATTTTTCCAAAGAATATAATCCACTGGAGTCATACGGAAAATGTGAAAAATATGAATCTTTATATAAGTAAAATATTTATTTTGACTTATTTTTAGTGAAAGGCTTTTTATGAAATATTCAAATTTAATTGAAACTATTGGTAATACTCCTGTTGTAAAAATAAATAAATTAACTGACAGTAGAAATTTATATGTAAAGGTTGAGTTTTTTAATCCTGCGGGTTCCGTAAAAGACAGAGTTGCTCTTGCTATGATTGAAGATGCTGAAAAAAAGGGTCTTATTAATGAAGGAACAACAATTATTGAGCCTACAAGCGGTAATACAGGTATAGGACTGGCATTTATTTCTGCAATAAAAGGATACAAACTCATTTTGACAATGCCTGAAACAATGAGTATTGAAAGAAGAAAACTTTTAAAGGCATACGGAGCCGAACTTGTATTAACGGACGGCTCAAAAGGTATGAAAGGTGCTATAGAAAAGGCCGAAGAATTACATTCTCAAATCCAAAATTCTTTTATTCCTCAGCAGTTTAAAAACCCTTCAAATCCTTTGAAACACTATAATACCACCGCAAAAGAAATATGGAAAGACATGGAAGGGGAAATTGATATGTTTGTAAGCGGTGTAGGCACAGGAGGCACTGTATCCGGTACAGGAAAGTTTTTAAAAGAAAAAAATCCAAATATAAAAATTATTGGAGTTGAACCAAAGGACAGTCCTGTTTTATCCGGCGGAAAAGCAGGAAGCCATAAAATTCAGGGGATTGGGGCCGGATTTATTCCGGATACTTTTGATAAAAATGTGGTTGATGAAATTTTTACGGTTTCTAACGACGATGCAATTGAAACAGCAAGAAATGCAGCAAAAAAAGAAGGTCTTTTAATCGGAATTTCATCAGGAGCTTGTCTTTTTGCCGCAATTAAAACAGCAGAAAAATATCCCTCAAAAACAATCGTGGCACTTTTACCTGATACGGGAGAAAGATATCTTTCAAGCGAGTTATTCACTTAATTTCCGAGAATATCACTTAATCTAGGTAGAACATTGTAACGACTTTGTGGCTTTCTTCCGCATACTCACATGCTTTGTGCAAAGTATTTGAAGTATGTGATAAGAAACAAATTACCTGCTGGCATTCGTCAATAATCTCTCTGTTACAAATTCTTGATGCGTCAGCAAGAGTCATCATAGCTCTGTCCGGATGTTCAATTATATTAGGAACGCCAATAAGCTGATCCTGCAAATCCGAAGGCTGCTGACCTATTGTCTGGGGAAGAATAACTTTTAATTTTTCCGGATTAGCTTTCATCGCACCTCTTATTGCAGCTGCGTTTGTACCCGAAGAACCTCCGCTTGTTATAATTGTATTACCCTGTTTTACAAGCATTGTTGTAAGCATTTCAATAATTTGCTGATGAGTAATAGGCAAATTACGGCTTCCTATTATGGCAATTCTTTTTGCCTGCTGGCGAATTGTTGCTAATTCAACAGCCAGCTGGTCAACAGTATTTGCATCCTCATCGCTTACTTTGTCCATGTCATCAATCGGTACCTGAATAGATTGTTTTTGTTCTTTTTCGTCTGTCATTTTTCTAATCCTATTAAATTTTTTTATTTGCTGTATAATTATAATATACTATTTTTAAGAAATTGTAAATGGAAAATTTATCACTTGGGTTAAACGAAAAACAAAAAGAGGCTGTAGAGCACTTGGAAGGGGAACTTTTGGTACTGGCAGGGGCCGGTAGCGGAAAGACAAGAGTGCTCACTTCCCGTATTGTTAATTTGGTAAGGCATGGTGTAAACCCGCATGAAATTCTTGCCGTTACATTTACAAACAAAGCTGCAAGAGAAATGAAGGAGCGTTTAGCTTTATTTCTTGGGGAAGAAATTTCACAAAAACTCTGGGTTGGAACATTTCACAGTATCTGCGGAAGAATTTTAAGAATGGATATTGATAAATATTCAACACCGGAAGGTAATAAATGGGATAAAAATTTTGTTATTTATGATGATATTGATTCAAATACGGTTTTGAAAAATGTCGTAAAAAAAATGAATTTGGATGAAAAAATTTATCAGCCGAAATTGATTAAAGCAATAATCAGTAATGCAAAAAACAAAATGCAGGATGCTTTTGCGTTTTCAACACATTCAAGAGATTACCGCACGCAAAAATATGCTGAAATATATCAGGCCTACGAAAATGACCTGAAAAATAATAATGCCATAGATTTCGATGACATGCTTTTGCTGACTGTCAATTTACTTAACACAAATGAAGAAGTCAGAGAAAAATATTTCGCAAGATTCAGACATATTCTGGTTGACGAGTTTCAGGATACAAACAAAGCCCAATACGATTTTATAAGGGTTCTTTATACAAATAATTGTACGGATAATATGCCCTCGGGAAGAAGCTTGTGTGTAGTAGGTGATATTGACCAATCGATATATTCCTGGCGAGGCGCAGATTACAGAATTATTCTTAATTTTCAAAGAGATTTCAGAAATACAAAACTTGTTAAGCTTGAACAAAACTATCGTTCGGTTTCTAATATTTTGGATGCTGCAAATGCAATTATAGTGAATAATGAACAAAGAATAAGCAAAAATCTTTATTCTACAAAAGGTGAAGGAGATAAAATAGAACTTTTCGAAGCGGACGATGAGGCTGCGGAAGCCGATTATGTCGCCAGAAAAATAGCTTTGCTGAAAAACAGAATGCACAACTTGTCTGATTTCGCAATTTTGTACAGAACAAATGCCCAGTCCCGTGCAATAGAAGAGGCTCTAATCTCACATTCCGTTCCGTATAAAATATACGGCGGACTAAAATTCTATGACAGAAAAGAAATCAAAGATATAATTGCTTATTTAAAAGTTATTTATAATACGAAAGATTCACAAAGTGTTTTAAGAATTATAAATGTACCCAAAAGAGGAATCGGAACAACCACAATACAAAAAATCAGAACTTACGCTGATGAAAATGATAAATCCTTATTTGAAGCTATGTCCGAGATTGAACAAATTGAAGGAATAAATGCAGGAACAAAGAAAAAAATAAATGATTTTGCTGATTTAATTTCTCATTTTCAAAATGAACTGCATTCAATGGAATTAAAAGAATGGGTTGCGTATGTCATTGAAAAAACAGGTTATTTAAAAGAACTTAAGGATGAAAATACTGAAGAAGCCGAAATAAGAATCGAGAACCTTCAGGAATTAATAAATGTAGTATCTGAATTTGAACCTGCGGAAATTGACAATGAACTCGGTGAATTTTTGGCACAAGTTGCATTGGTATCGGATTTGGATAAGAATGTAGATGAAACTTCTGATATGGTTACATTGATGACACTTCACAGCGCAAAAGGACTTGAATTTCCCGTTGTATTTTTGATGGGGCTTGAAGAAGGAATTTTCCCTCATGCAAGATGTTTTGATTCAAAATCAGAATTGGAAGAAGAAAGACGGCTCATGTATGTTGGTGTAACAAGAGCGCAGGATAAACTTTATTTGACTCACGCAAAACGACGCCAAATGTACGGAGAATACAAATATTATAATCCCAGTCGTTTTCTTGCTGAAATCCCTCAGGAGCTGTTAAATATAACTTCCGAAAGCAGTTCAAATATGTCATCAACCTTCAGAAGCGCCGTTTCAAAAATTTCATCAGAAAGAAAATTCGGCTCTGAAAGAATTTCAAATAACGGACAAAATTCGGATGGTTCTGCGGTATTATCAAATTCTTTCGGTAAAAATTTTGTTGTTCCCAAGAGAAACTCTACAACAACTTTTATTAAGAAAAAAGCAACAAATAAACCTTCAAGAGTTTCCGAGCCGGCTTCCACTATTTCCGATGAAGCAAGAGTTCAGGTGATTATTGCAAATAATTCCGTAAAAAAAGCCTCTGACGAATACAGAAAAAAACAAGAGCTTGAATTAAAAGCAAAAAAAGATGCTCTGTTAAACGAATTTTCAACAGGGGACAGAGTTTTTCACCCGAGATTCGGGATAGGAAAAGTTTCTTTTGTAGATAAAGATATCCCCGAACCCACAATTACAGTTGAATTTAATAAAGAAGGTAAAAAAGAATTCGACCTTATAACAGCAGGATTAAAAAAATTTTAATTTCATAAATTTTAATATTTCTTGCAAAAAAAGGATATAAGAAGTATAATAAACTTGCTGGACGAAATATTTGTTAAATTTATGTAAAAAAATGTGAATTTTTGTCAAAAAAATGGCAATTTTTTCTCTTTACCGAATTTAATTTAAATATAGGTTAGGTAATAAGTGGAAATTAATCAAATCTCAACAAAACAACAATCATTTAAAGGAATGGGTTCGTACCTTGCGGAAAAGATGGTAAAAGCCCAGGATGCCGTTGCCGGGGCAGGCTTGGCAGCGACTTTTATCTGTCAGGATTTTTTGGGTTCCGAAGCTCCGAGAATTGGCGCAGGATTCTTTAGAAATTATGATAAAACAGGACAAATTAACTATAAATTTGCGGCAATGGAAGCATGCAGAGAACTTTTGACTGCTCCTGTTATGATGGCTCTTCCTATTGCTACATTTTGGGCTGCAAATAAATACATAGGAGGTGCCCTAAAATCACCTGTCAGCATTATTGAAGCTTTTTCGGATAAAATGAAAAACATCTATTCCCCCGAAACAGTCAATACAAAAGAAGACTTTAAAAAAGCTTTTTATTCATCTTCATGGAATGATGCATTTAAAAATACCTGCGGGGAAAATTACAAAACAAACAAAAATCTTTTAGAAGAA
Source organism: Isotricha sp. YL-2021a (assembly GCA_023806865.1). Lineage (NCBI taxonomy): Eukaryota > Ciliophora > Litostomatea > Vestibuliferida > Isotrichidae > Isotricha > Isotricha sp. YL-2021a. Next base: position 10,912 of record JAJJLH010002624.1, on the reverse strand, counting down.
TTATCCGCAAAAATGCTTCAGCTTGAAGGGATAAAAGATAAAAAAGAAGCTAAAAAACTGACTGATGAAATAAGTAATCTTGTTACAACTGAGATTAAATCTAATATTGACGCTAAAAAATCTTTTTCAAAAATAGTGTATAAAGATGGTGTCGGAAGCGAGGCAAAATCCTCCGTAAGTTCATTTATCGGACATATGTACCGTTTTTCAAAAGATTCTCTGAATAAAATCGGTGATGATTTGAAAACGGTTACAAAAGATGATTTCTTTAAGAAAATTTCCGAATTCAGAACAAAAAGAATAGGAGCAAGAGTTCTTATGAATTTTGGGACTGTTGCCGCCGTCATTTTATATGTAACACAGGTTCCTAAGCTTTATAAGAGTATAAATAAGACAAACCCCGGCTTAATCGGTTTAACCGACGAAAATTCCGATAAAAAAGAGACAAAAATTGCACAAAAACCTGTTGATTATGAGGCTTTTGACAAATTAAAGGGATCTGAGAATAATGTTGCATTCAAAGGATGGGCTTTGAATAAAGTCGCAGGTGCTGTCAAGGAAAACGGCAGAATAAGAAAATTTGCAAATTCATTTGAATTTGACAGCGTCAATATGAGTTGTGCGGCTTTGCTTACAGCACTGGGGCTCGGAGTTGTTACCCCGAGAGTTTTAAATTCGTACGATAAGCATGACAGAAGAGAAATTCTTACAAGGGATTTGGCAACATTAGGTGCATTAATTGTCGGAGCAAAGGCTTTGTCCAAAACAATTACAAGAGCTTATGAACGAAAATTGGGTCTGGCATTAACAGAAAAAGCACCTGATTATCTTAAAATGTCAAAATGGCGTAAAATATTTGAGCATTTGCGTCCGTTTGGCGGTGTTCAGGTTATGTCAAATGACGATATTCTGCTCAAGTATACAAATGTTGATAAATATAAAAACGGATTAAAAGGTTTTTGCGAATATGTTTCAAAAACCGGCGGAAATATCATAAAATTGTTTGCGAACGACCAGACAACAAAAGTAAATTGTGAAAAAATGCTCGGAAAATCATTAGAACAAGCATCAGAGCAAGAACTTTTGTCTGCAATCGGTAATAAAAAGAATTCGGAATTTGTAAATAACATTATTAATGTATTTAAGAATAGTGAAAATACCTTTGTTAAAAAAGCAAAGGCAGTAACGGGCGTATTTGGTTTTATTTCAACATTTATTGCGGTTCCGGCATTTATTATTTTCCTGCAAAAATTTAATGAAGCTATGACCAAAAAGCTTATTGCAAAAGAGCAGGCGGAGAAAAAGTCAGCCGAACAAAAGTTCACCGCAGTAAAATTGACAAAGGATTTAATTTCCCCCGAAGCATCAAAATTGAATTTAAAATAAGGTTAAATTATTTGTTTGGCATACCTGCCTAATCTCCAATTTCTGCATATTTTATATGATTATCAAAAATTCATACAAAGAAATTTGTTATGAGTTTTAAGTTAAATTTACAAAAATTTACATATTGAGGATGCAGAAAAACTCCAAAAAAATGACAATTTTTTGCAGTTTTTCAAATCCGCCCAAAAGTGTGTGAGAAACAGGTTGTGTACGGAATAGCACACAACCTGTCTTGAAACTGTTCTATGGAGTTTGCAGGAAAAATTATAATTTTTCCGCAAACTCCATTCTTAAATCTTCAAAAATTTGAAATTAATCTTTTTTGTAGGATAATATTGTTGATAAGGTTTTAATAATTCAGACCATATTTTATAATAAGGAGAAACAAATGACAGTAAGTGAGAGAAAGATTGACTTCACAAAAATTGAAGACATCATTAATTCTTACGGGGCGAAAAAATCCAATCTTATTGCAATTTTGCAAAAAGTTCAGGAGGAATTCAGATACCTGCCCGAAGAAGCAATGACCTACATTGGAACAAAAATTGAAGGGTTATCACCCGCAACAGTTTACGGTGTTGCAACATTTTACGCTCAGTTTTCACTTGAGCCGAAAGGAAAATATGAAATCAGATGTTGTGACGGAACAGCTTGCCACGTTCGAGGTTCGATGCCGGTATTAAATGCAATTAAGGCAAGATTAAAGTTTAAAGAAGGTTCAATGACAACAGAAGACGGATTATTTTCCGTAGAAACAGTCAGTTGTCTTGGTGCTTGCGGACTTGCTCCCGTTGTTATGGTAAATGATAAAGTATATCCTCAAATGACCTCTGATGCAATCAAGGTCGTTCTTGATACAATTATGAAGGAGGAAAACTAATGACATTGACTATTGATATTAAAAAAGAACAAGAAAAAGCTTTGGCTGATATTAAACAGCAGGGTTTAAGAGTTTTGGTATGCGGAGGAACGGGCTGTGTTGCTAACGGTTCTCTGGCAGTAATGGAAAAATTCAGAGAACTGGGTGCTAATGTATCAAATCTTACAACAGCGGATAAAATGACCGTTATCCCGACCGGATGCCACGGCTTTTGTGAACAGGGGGTTTTGGTTGTACTTCCTGATTTACATACTGTTTATGTAAGGGTAAAAGTCGATGATGTTGAAGAAATCGTAAATTCACATCTTATCGGAGGAAAACCTGTTGAAAGACTTTTGTATGTCGACCCTAAGACTCATCAGCCGGTGCCAAAAAGCGAAAATATCAATTTTTACGCAAAACAAACCCGTACAGCACTCGCAAACTGCGGTCACATAAATGCCGAATCAATCGATGAAGCTATTTCTGTAAGAGGTTATGAAGCTTTATACAATGTATTAAAAGCAAATAATCCGGATGCTGTAATTCAGGAAGTTCTGGATTCAGGATTAAAAGGCAGAGGCGGTGCAGGTTTCCCAACAGGGTTAAAGTGGAAATTTACTGCAGCTAACAAGGGCGGAAAGTCTTATGTAGTTTGTAACGGCGATGAAGGCGACCCGGGTGCATTCATGGACAGGTCTGTTATGGAAGGCGACCCTCATAAATTACTGGAAGGCATGGCTATCGCTGCCTTTGCGATAGGCGCAGATGAAGGCTATATATATGTCCGTGCGGAATATCCTCTGGCTATTAAACGATTGAGAAAAGCTATTAAAGATGCGGAAGAAAGACATTATTTAGGTAAAAATATAATGGGAACTGATTTCTCATTTGTATTACATATTAAAGAAGGTGCAGGCGCATTTGTTTGCGGTGAAGAATCTGCACTGTTAGCTTCTATTGAAGGCGAACGCGGTATGCCCAGACCAAAACCGCCGTTCCCTGCAAACAAAGGATTGTTTGGAAGACCAACCTTAATTAACAATGTTGAAACACTTGCTAATGTACCCGTAATTTTATTGAAGGGTGCAAAATGGTTCGCTTCAATGGGAACAGAAACTGCCAAAGGTACAAAAACTTTTGCTTTAACCGGTGAAGTTAATAATACAGGGCTTATAGAAGTACCTATGGGTACAACCTTGAGAGATATCGTATTTGATATAGGCGGAGGAATCAGAAACGGGAAAAAGTTCAAAGCCGTTCAAATCGGAGGTCCTTCAGGCGGATGTCTTACGGAAGAACACCTTGATATACCTATGGATTACGATAATCTTACAAAAGCAGGTGCAATGGTTGGTTCAGGCGGGCTTGTTGTTATGAATGAGGATACCTGTATTGTTGAAGTTGCGAGATTCTTTATGAACTTTACCCAGAATGAATCCTGCGGAAAATGTGTTCCCTGCCGTGAAGGTACAAAAAATATGTTGAAGATTTTGGAAAAAATCGTTCAGGGCAAAGGAACAATGGAAGATTTGGATAAACTGGAAGAACTTGCCGTTGCGGTAAAAGACGGTTCTCTTTGCGGTTTGGGTAAAACGGCTCCGAACCCTGTTCTTTCAACTTTGAAATATTTCAGAGATGAATATATTGCTCATATCAGAGATAAAAAATGTCCGGCAGGAGTTTGTACTGCGCTTAAGACAATAAAAATTCAGGAAGATAAATGTAAGGGCTGTACAAAATGTGCAAGGACATGTCCTGTTGGCGCTATTGAAGGAACGGTTAAAAATCCGCACAAAATTGACCAGTCAAAATGTATTAAGTGCGAAGCCTGTCTGAACAGCTGTCCGTTCAAGGCAATTATTAAAGAATAGAGAAAAGGAGACTAAAATGTCAGAAGATAAAAAAACATTGATTATAGAAGATAAAGAGGTTGAATTTACAGATGAACCCAATCTTCTTGAAGTTATAAGAAAAGCGGGAATGAATGTTCCGACATTTTGTTACCGCCCTGATTTAACACAATTTGGTGCATGTCGTATGTGCGTTGTTGAAGTTGAATATCCAAACGGAAGAGTTATGGTTAATTCATCCTGTACAATGCCTCCCGAGCCAAATATAAAAGTCAGAATAAATACTCAGAGAGTCAGAAGAATCAGAAAAACAGTATTGGAACTTCTTTTGGCTAACCACGACAGAGAATGTACTACCTGCGAAAAATCAGGAAACTGCGAATTACAAAGATATTCGGAAGAATATGGTGTAAGAAAAATTAAGTATCCGACATTAACAAAAGAAGACTTGGCGGAAATTGATGATTGGAATCCTTCAATCGTTCGTGACCCTAACAAATGTATCCTTTGCGGTGCCTGCGTTAGAGCTTGTAAAGAATTTCAGGGGCACGCAGTTTTAGGATTTGCAAACAGAGGTTCAAGAACAGTAGTTCAACCGATGAACGGCAGAAAATTAGCTGAAGTTGACTGTGTATTTTGCGGTCAGTGTCAGGCAGTTTGCCCGACGGGTGCTTTGACTATAAAATCTGATATTGAAAGAGTCTGGGATGAAATTAACGATGCAAACAAAAAAGTCGTTGTTCAAATTGCACCTTCTGTTCGCGTAGCATTAGGTGAAATGTTCGGAATGAAACCCGGCGAAAATGTAATCGGTAAAATCTATGCAGCACTAAGAAGAATCGGATTTGACCTTGTTTTTGATACAAACTTCTCAGCTGATTTAACCATTATGGAAGAAGCAAATGAGTTTGTCGAAAGGCTCACAAATAAAGGATTGTTACCGATGTTCACATCATGCTGTCCTGCCTGGGTAAGATATATGGAAACTCAACATCCCGATATGCTTGGTCACTTGTCAACCTGCAAATCACCTCAGGGTATGTTATCTCCTGTTATGAAAGAACTTTTAAGCAACTACCATAAAGACTTTACAAAAGAAAACACGGTTGTGGTTTCGATTATGCCTTGTACTGCTAAAAAATATGAAGCTAAAAGATTCCAGTTAAGACGCGATGATAAATTTGAAACAGATTATGTTTTAACAACACAGGAATTTGCGAGAATGATTAAAGAAGCAGGTATTGACTTCAATAATCTTAAAGCCGAAGAGGCTGATTCTCCGTATGGAGAATATACAGGTGCCGGAACAATCTTTGGCGCATCAGGCGGTGTTGCTGAGGCCGCAGTTAGAACAGCTTACTACATGGTAACGGGTGAAAACCTTAAAGACACTGATATTAAAGAAATGAGAGGTGTTGATAAGAACTCTCGTTCAAAAACGGCTGAAATCGATATTAAGGGGACAAAAGTTGTAGTAAGAGTCGTTTCAACACTTTCTGAGGCAGAAAAGGCTATTCAGGAAATCAAAGCCGGTAGTGCAAACTTTCAGATGCTGGAGGTTATGGCATGCCCGGGAGGTTGCGTAAACGGCGGAGGTCAGCCAAGAAGTTGTGATGACATAACAATCAAAGAACAGCGTGCACAAGGACTTTATACGGAAGATAAAGAACTTACAAAACGCCGTTCACACGACAATACGGATATTCAAAGACTTTATAAAGAACACTTGGGAAAACCCGGATCTCATATGGCGCATGAATTGTTGCACACAACTTATGCAGATATGAAAACAGGGTCTTATAAAGACTTGAAGTAGTTTTAATTATTTTAATAAAAAACGAGGCGAAATTTAAATCGCCTCATTTTTTATTTTATATTCTTTAATTTCTTTCAGTCTTTCAGTTATTTTATCAATAAAATCTTTATCAATTTTTTGAACAGGTCCGAATTCCGCACCAAAATACGAATCATAATTGTAATTAACAAAAAGTGTTTCTTTCTGATGCATGCCCAAGATACTTTTTCCTATTCCTACACTTATAATGCCTGATTTTCCATTGATATTATAGACATTTGTATATATAGTTTCATCAGGGTAAACTTCTTTCATCAATTTTTCCATTTTTGATGTATCGACACCGTTTTCTTTTGCTTCATTAATCATTTTAACGGTATACTTACTCAGATGTGCACCGAAATTTTGCCTATATGGAAAACCGTTACCTGAAATATTCCCTATTTTCATCTTCATCTCCTTTTATTCATTACAAATCCCGTAAAAATAAAATTTGCTATTTTATTACAAAATTTTAACATAAAAAAATAGCCGCATTCGCAGCTATCTATAATAATTAGATTATTATAAGGAGAAAAGGAGGAATTCGGAAATTCCTTAATTTATGAATTTACGGACAATTTTCCGTCTTATTCTTCATCATCTTTAAATTGTGAGTCAATTTCGGGTTTATTGTTAAAAGTTTCAATGAAATGAGTATATCTTTCCATCCTCAGTTTTAACCAGCTCAGCATAGTATCCGAGCCATAAACCTCAATTACTCTTGTGCGTGCAAAGTGCTTGTACGAACGATTGTAAGATTCGTCCATATAAGTACGGCATTTGCAGTTCAGCTCATCTATAAGGTCATAGAGCGTCTTGAGCCATGCCGCCTGCACGTCATTTTCATTCACTTTGTACTCAAGTATCATTTTTTTTCGACCTTACCTTTCTTTTATGTTAGTATTACTTTGGAGCTATTTAATATGAAAATCAGAAATTTATCAAAATCTGACTCTCTATACTTATGTTATTCGGCACAAATTCCAAAAACTTTAGTAAAAAAAGGGTTGGGCTTAACAATTCTTTACAATTTTAAAAATTTTGACGGTTTATTATTGGAAAACTGTAAAATTATTCACTCGTTTTTTATGAGATTTTCATTTGATGCAGTGTTCTTAGATGCTGATTTTAAAGCGATTGCACTATATTGCAATTTTAAGCCTTTCAGAATTTCAAAGTTTCATAGGAATGCAAAATATGTTTTGGAATTACCTCAAGGGACAATTAAAAAAACTAAAATTAACCTGTTTGATAAATTTGAAGTTAATGATTTGTAACATTTTATAAACAACCAAGAGAAATATCTGCTTAATATCAAAAATTTCAAATTAAAAATTCTTAATAGTTTGTTAATAAAATAAACAGTTTGTTTTATAATAAAATAACGAAAAACAAGGAATGGAAGATGACAAATAAGATTGGTATACCAAGGGCAATGTCCTATCATAACTTTTACCCGTTTTGGTACGGTTTTTTCAACTTTTTGGGAATAGAAGTTGTGTTATCGGACTATACAACAAAACAAACAATGTCAAAAGGTGCGTCGTATGTTGTTTCCGAGACATGTCTGCCGATTAAAATATATGTTGGGCATGTACTCAATTTACTTGACAAAGGAGTAGATAAAATTTTTGTTCCTTCTTTGCAGTCGGTTGCGCACAAGATATATAATTGTTCAAAAATCAGAGGACTTCCGGATTTAATAAGAAATGTTTTAAAAAAAGATTTTACAATGATAGAGCCAACGCTTGACAAATCAGAAAAAGGCGGAGGTCTTTACAGTTTTTTATCTGAGGCCGCTGCACCTTTTAATATTACCGACAAAGAACTTATTAAGCAGGCATCAAAAGCAGGGTGGAAGGTTTTTAATAACTTTGCGGTAATGACCCGCTCGGGGCTTTCTCACAAAGAAGCTTTGAAAAATGCGCTTGCGGACAAAATGGTCATTGCAAAAAATCATAAAACTTACCCGATAAAAATTGCCGTTGTAGGTCACGCTTATAACATTTTTGATGAAAGAGTTTCAATGAAGATTTTTGATAAACTTGAGGCTCTGGATGTTCAGTCCGTTACTTGTGAGAATTTGACTTTTGAGCAAACAACGGAAGGGATAATGGCTTTGGGTGCAAACATATACTGGGCAAATGAACATGAAATGACCGGTGCTGCAGGACATTTTATTCAGGATAATTCCGTTGATGGAGTAATTACAATTACGGCTTTCGGATGCGGTCCCGATTCACTTATGATTGAAAAAATTGCCCGTTTTGCAAAGCAATACAGCAAACCTCATCTTAATCTTACGGTTGACGAGCAAACGGGAGAAGCGGGGTTTGTTACCAGAATTGAGGCTTTTGTTGATATGCTTTATCGCAAAAAAAGAGCAAATATCATGAAAAATGTTGATTTTGATGAAGCTGATGATTTTAAAGCTAACATTCAAAATATAGAAACTCAGTCAGAACAAATTTATAAAGGGGTGTAATTTATGCCGGTAAAATCGATGACAGTAGAAAAAAACCTTCCTCCTCAAAGTGTTGAGTCGGAAGAAGCTGTTTTGGGTGCTATTTTAAATAATCCGCAGTCGCTTTTAAAAATTACGGAAATTCTTATTCCGGAAAATTTTTATAAACCTGCAAATAGACTCATTTTTGAAGCAATGAAATCGTTAATGGCAAAAAATGCGCCTATTGATTTGCTTACCGTCAGTGAATACCTTAAATCTTCCGATAAACTTGAAATGGTTGGCGGACGGCAGTATATTAATGAATTGATGATTAATAATCCGACTTCGGCTAACATAAAATACTATGCGGATATTATCAAAGAATGTTCGGTTAAAAGGTCTTTGATTAATGCGGGCTCCGAAATAATAGAGCTTGCTCATCAAAATTACCCCGTTGATATTTGTCTCAGTTCTGCAGAAAAATTTATTTTTGACATATCACAGCAAAAAAGTGCTTCTGATTTAATTCCCGTGAGTGATTTGGTTGTCAACAGTTTTCAGATGATAGAAGACAGATATAACCATAAAGGTGAGCTTCTTGGGGTAGAAACCGGTTTTTATGATTTGGACGCACTGACATTGGGATTAAGACCATCCGATATGATTATTCTGGCAGCAAGACCTTCAATGGGAAAAACTTCTTTTGCGTTGAATATTGCGCAGCATGTTGCAACAAAAAAGAAAAAACCTGTTGCGTTGTTTTCACTTGAAATGCCTAAGACTCAGCTAATGATTCGTATGCTTGCTTCTGAAGCGGAAGTTGAGATGACGAAAGTTACAAGCGGGAACTTACAACCTCAGGACTGGGACAGACTTTCACCCGCAATGGAGGCTTTTCAGGGTGCACCTTTGTGGATTGACGATACCCCTGCACTTTCAGTTGCCGATATAAAAGCAAGATGCAGACGATTTATAATGAAAGAAAAAGAACTGAGTCTTGTAGTAATTGATTATTTACAGCTTATGCAGGGAGATACAAAGTTTTCAAATGACAGAAATCAGGAAGTTTCAGCAATTTCCAGAGGACTGAAGGCTTTGGCAAGAGAGTTGAATGTACCGATAATTGTACTTTCTCAACTTTCCCGTGCTGCGGAACAAAGAGGGGATAAAGTTCCTATGCTTTCCGATTTGAGAGATTCGGGCGCCATAGAACAAGACGCCGATATCGTTATGTTTATTCACAGACCTGAATATTATGACAGGGAAAATCCCGAGTTGAGAGGAAAAGCCGAACTTTATGTTGCAAAACACAGAAACGGTGCAACTGATAAGATTGACTTGCTGTTTCAGGGTAACATTACAAAATTTAAGAATCCTAACAAAACAGATATTTTCTAATTTTTACCACTGTGAACGGACATCTTTATATTTGTAATTCATGTTGTTGTGTTTAAGAATCCATGTTGAACAAGACTGACCGTCCCCACTATTTGTAATATCAGATTGCATGCTGCAATTATTTTTATCATTAGCTCCATATGAAGTTAATCCTTTTTTTGCATCAACGCCAAAGAAAAATACATCATATCCGTAGCGATTCGGCCCCTTTTCCCCGTTTATGTCAACTTTTATATACCCTATCTGACCGTCAGACTTCGGGTAATTTATATTAACAGATATCCTCATGTTATTTTTTAGCCACATTTTCCCATATATATTACCTTCTGTGCCAGTCATATATACATCACTTTTTCCTTTTAGTGTTTTAAAGAATGCTTGCCAACAATTAATGCTATTACAAGGTCTGCCGTTCAACCAACCATACCAAAAACAACCGCAATTACCATTATTGCAAGCTCCATTCCAACTTCCACAGTATTTTTTCAGGTTTAATTGCGATGCCAACTGTTGTGCAAAAAAATCAGTATTGCTTTGGTCAACCCAAGAGGGATGACTATTGTCAGGAATAGGCCAATTCCAGGTATTTAAAGGTCCATTAATTGCAACTGCCTGTTGAAGAGCATTATCCAATAATGCATATGCCCTTTTGACACCGGTTATTTGTGCTCTGTCCTGAAAATTTCTTATTATACTCGGTACCGTAATCGCCGCAATAACACCGAGAATCGACAGTGTAATCAGCACTTCGGCAAGCGTAAAACCGTACGAGTGAGCAACGAAGTTGCGAAACTTGGTTTGCGAGAACCTTGACATGCGACTGCGAAGCAAAGCTGTCAACGAGTTCGAGCGAAAGTGTTTTACAAGACGCGTAAAAGCGGTCAACCCTTGCCACCCTCTCCTTGGAGAGGGGCTGGGGGAGAGGGTTTTACCCTCTCTTGAAATTCCTTTTCGCTCGGATTTGGACTCGCCTTTGAGCCTTCGGCTCAGCAAGGCCCGCAATCCTCGCAAACCAAGCTTCACTCGCTCTTGCTCGCTCGCTCGTACGGAATTTCGCTCTCTTGAAATTCCTTTTCGCTCGGATTTGGACTCGCCTTTGAGCCTTCGGCTCAGCAAGGCCCGCAATCCTCGCA